>VDFB02099594.1:0-30818 GCA_007258455.2 Sequoia sempervirens | reverse complement strand
TTTTCCACTTCTCACCAATGAGTCCCAGTTTTGGTCAAATTTAGAATTTTACAAATTTGGATACCCATTTGTTAGATTCCTATTCCTACATAGAAACCCATATTCTAGACTAATTCACCCAACTTGTTGAATGATTCCCACTCAACATTAAATTCATATTTTCTAGCATTTTAGACCTCCTTCCATCCATCTCTACATTTCCAGGTGCATACATCCCTTTATGTAGTTTTTTGTGTTGTTTCATTTGCATTTTTACATCAGATAGTAAGTCATTGCATCAAACTAGGGTTTTGCATTCCATCTTACATTTCAACTTGCATTGAATTAGTATTTCCAAGTTCTTACTTGGTGGTGAACCCCTCATTAGTTTATATTCAGTCCCTAGGATAGACCTCTTGCAAGATCTATTTCTCCTTTGTATCAAGATATCAAGGGATTGTTCTTGAATGAGAGAGAGTGAAGATTGTCATTCTAGGTCCTAAACCCTAGAAAAAAGAATACAATTTTCCACCTTTCATTTTGGCGAAGCTATGTATGTGGAATACCATAATTCTAATTTGGAGTGCATTATCATCTTAGATCTTGCTTTCATTATTAACATTGAATTAAGGTTTGCATTAGTTAATTGGCATTCTAGGGTTTCTAATTTTGCATCAAGGTGAAAGTTCATATAGCTTGCATTTTTGCATCCCATTTCATTGAAAATAAAAAAAAATCTACATTTCCACTTAGAATTCAAATCATACAAAATAAAAACATCAAAAATCAATTAAAAAATTTTTGAATTTTTTTGGAGAAAATCCCTACTAGGACTCATTCAACCCCTTGGGTCAATCAGTCCCTATGAAAATTTAGTACTACATTTTTTTAGCATTAGAAGCATTGTTTCTGAGTTTCCATTTATTTTTTATAGCTTTCATTTTCAGTTTATAGAATTTATATTAGTCATTTCATTTCTCTTAGATTATATTGCATTTGCATTCATCTTGCATTTAGTAGCCCTTGTATGAATATTTGGTGTCTTATTGCTAATACTATAGTGAGACAAAGTTCGAGACTCATTTCATCCTGTGATAGCACAATTGTTGTGGATCTTGGGTTGTCTAGCTCTTTCACTCATAGTATTGACACTAGTACACTAGGTATAGGCCATACCCTTAACAACTCGTTTCCGTCAAGTAGTGTGATGCAAGTTGAAACAAGGATCGAGAATGTTGCACAAGAAAACATAATTCAAATTCATGAAAACTTAGCATACCTATAACATCGAGTGAAAAATGACAATATTTCAACCACTACCATCCCTACTATAGATAACATTCATCACATGCTTGAAAGTGAAGATGGACTTTACCTTGTGAAAAACATAGTTCAAATCTTTGGAAAACACATCACTTCAACCACTAGTTGTCCTTTACCCACAAGCAATGTCACAAGCCAAGGAGGAACTCAAATTGTTCCTCCCATAAAAATTGCATTCATTCCCACCTATACCAACCCTCAAATCACAATAACAATGCAACCAACTAGAAATGTGATTCCTTCCTTGGGTATTTCCGCTAGTATCCCTACTACCTTTCTGGCATTGCATGTCATATCTCCTACCACTTTATCACCTATAAGCATTCCATTCACTTTTCCTTCGAACACATACACCTCGTCACTTTTTGTACGTCCATCTCATAACACAAGCAATGACCCTCTGATAAATCAATTCTTCCAAATTGTTTCATCCCTTCAAAAAAAAAATTCGCCATCAACCAAAATAAAAAATGGCCTGCCTACATACTATGTCAAAAGCGGTCCATTGTCATAGAATATTGCGGTGCTCGATGCCACAAGGTGTAGAATTTTTCGTTGATAAATGGGAGGAAAAAGAGATCCAAAACCATGTTAATGCTTATAACTTGCTTATGTAGTGACTTTTTTCCTTGTATTAAACTCTTGGATAAGATTTTCCCTAGGTCCTTGAATGATACTACCTTGGAATGGTTTTCTTTGCTATCAAACAACTCAATTTTTTCATTCAATGAACTTGTTGAGGAAATTGTAAACCATTTCTAAGTGCATGACTCCTAAGATGATCTGGCCAGTTTGATAAGGATACAAGCTAAGACAAAAGATGGCAACTTTTATCTCATGCTATCAATCACTTTATTCCCAAATTGATGCCAAGGTTCCTGATCCTCACCTCCAAAATATGTTCATAGAAAATTTGTAAAGTAAGATATAGTACAAGCTTCCCATGTGATGAAATTTCCCTCCTTTATGTACTTTTGTACTACTCTCCGTGATTATCAAAATTCGATTACTAGTGAAGATAGAAAATCTACCTCTAGTCGAACTCAGAAATCTAAGCCCACAAACCAAAACAATTCCCAACCTTTTAGAAAATAGAACAATGGTTTTCTCCAATTTAATCCCCCTCAACAAACAACTTAGAATGTTAATAACCAAGTATTTTTTGTTAAATTTGTGATACCCTTTAGCTATGGGGATCCTAAAAGACAATTCACTCCCTTACCCGACACCCTTCATAACACAATGTCCCAACATTTAGATAAAAATATATTACCTTTCCTCCCATCAAAACACCCAATCCTAATAATCCTTTACCCCTAAACATTAGGTAAAATAGTTATTTCCATTATCACTGACAAAATGGACACAATACAAAAAATTGCAAGTATCTTAAATATCTTGTGCAAGACCTCATTGATTCAGGTCATCTTTTTGTTGGAGGTGTTAGTGATCAAGGAAATAAGTTAATTTCCCCTCCTAACCAAAACTTGAAAACATTTACCAACCTCATGTTGAAACATAATATTTCATTTTTCAAATAAAATGAAACTAAAAAACTTGATATGATGAATGTTGACATGGATGATGAGAACATAGATACTATGATCAGGTGAAATCCCCTTAGTCTATATGATGCAAGGGAAAGTGCAAAAATGAAGGAAATGACACCTAACACCTCACTATTAGCCTAGTTGAATTCAATACAAAGTAAAGATAACAAAAAGAAGTTTATTATACCTTGTCTTGAATCGATCCTTTGCTTGGACCTTGATGGTTTATCTTGTGTTCTCCCTTTGATGGAAAGATACTAAAGTGGATGCAAATGGATTCAAAATGATTAGGGTTTGATAAGGAATGCAATCAGAAAAGTGGGTAGATGAGGAGATGAATGAGATAGGTGCACTGAGAGTATGAAGATGGGAAACATTGGTGGATATGAGAATATGAGAGCTTGAGAGATGAAGTTGGTTGTCAATGAAAAGTGATTTTGTTATGAAATGCATAATGTGTTAATGAAAGAAAATTCTTTCATTTTATGGAGAGAAGCCCTAGGGAAATAAATGGTTGAGATCTTTCCACCATGGGAAAGATGGATAAGGACACATGAGGGGGAAGGTGACATGTGATGGGAGGGTACTTGTAATTACCTTCACATGTGACTAATGTGACCTCTTAATGATCACATGGGCAAGAAGAAATCTTAGGGATATAAAAGTGAATTTTAAATTCACAATGATTGGGAGGATCTTTTGGATAAGAAATGGTTCAAAAAGAGAGGTGAAAAGTACCTTGGATAAGACCAGGTGCTTAAAAAGGTAAGTACCTTCCCACATGTGACTGATGTGACAAGTCAAAGGTTCTAGAAGACTTTGGCACATGCGAGTGATGTGACAAGTCAAAGGTTCTAGAACTTGCATGGGGAAGAGAAGATTTCTCAGAGGAATAAAAGTGAATTAAAAATTCACATGGGGAAGAGAGAAGTCTTGGATGAATAAAAAGGAATTATAAATTCCTTGGGGGATGGGGAGAGTTGACCAAGGTACTTATTAGGCTTAACTAATCAGTGATTAGAAGATAATTAGGGGTTAATGAAGATTAAATCAAAAGTCAAAATATCAATGTCATTTATTTAATTCATTTGATGAAAAGGAGAATAAAATAGGTAAGGTATTTAATTATTAACTAAATACCTTAGGGATTTAGAAAAAAATAAGGGTATTAATTAGGTAATAGCAATATTACTTAATTAGTGTGAATAAGGGGATGTTTAGACAAAGAGGGATAAATTTGGACGAATGTAAGTGTCCAAATTTAGGTGTCTACATTTTTCCCCTCTTTGAGATGGTGTTATGAAGTAGCATCATTTCAAAGAATATTAAAACATAGAACCCAAAAGAATATGGTTAGATTGGAAAGATGCCCCAGTCATTCAAACGAGTGAATAGGAAGGAAAAATGATGGGGGTTAAGATGAAGATTAAGGATTGAGGATTCCTTCTCAAGATGAAAAGCAAGTTTAAGACAACATGAGTGTGCTCTCGAAATGGATGAGATGATGAAATGGGATATGAGGATGATGATGCAAAGTGATGGATAGAGAGAGGAGGATAAGAGATATGAGATTGGCAAGCACAAATGGAGTCAAGGATAAATGTGATGTTGCCCTAGTCAAGCTACAAGCCAAAATGGATGGATGATGGATGGAGTGTTGTCAATGAGGGAATGATATATCCCGAAACAACATGAGGATAGGGAGAATACATCCTGATGATGATGATGTAAGTGTTGTTGATGAGGGAAGGATACATCAAAACAACACTTATGAGGATAAGGGGAAAAGTCCATCTGGAGTAAAGGTTGTTGATAAGGGAAAGATGCATTCTAAAGAAACACCAAAGGATAGTGAAGGATACATCTCAATGATGAGGATGATGATGAGGGTGATTGGGTTGAGGCTTGTAACAAGGTTGGGGATAAGGACAAGGATGTGATTAGATGATTTGTGCTAGGTGGGTGGTAGAGGATTAAGATTAGAGATGGAATATAGATGAAAAGAAATAAGAAATGATCACGGGGAAAAGATGCTTACGATAAAGCAAATCTATATTCGAATAGCGGAAGAGATGATAAGAGGTGGATGGATAGAGAGGTAGGAAGTGATAGAGGATGGTGGTTGAGGGGAATGTTGATGTAGAGGATGAGGATGAAACACAATCCTAAAATGCAATTTTCATTTTTGCGACGTGAGTTTTGCTATAGCATAAAGGTACAAGATATCGAAGGTATGATGAACCAAAGGTCGATTGAGTGTCTAATACATAATACAAAACCAACAAACAAGAAGGATATCAACCGTAAAGACCTGGAACCGGAGCCAGGTATTGGGATAACCATAAGCAAAAAAGGATTCCCTAGCATAACACAAGACCTCAAGGATCTTGGTGGGTACTACGTGGGACAACCAAGAAGAAGAAGAAAAAAAAAAAGATCAAGATATGCCCCTATGTGAACCGATCAAAAAACACCATAATATGATAAACCATGGTGACCTTGGCAAGTTGTTATAGGGAGATCAAATGATAAATAAAAGCCAAAAGTATCAAAATATCATAATCAGTTGCAAAATTTCCATTGACATAGGATCAAGAGTATGGACGGAGTTGATGAGGTCTACTAGGAAGGATGCATCTTGTTGACACTAGAGATGGATACTAAACTAACAGATTGATATGATGCACGATATTCAAAGTTGATTGGATCTGATGGTATGGGTGGATGTCATTTGTGAAGAACTAGCTAGATAAGACCATACTTGATGACATGACACATGATGTGAGATACAAGACACAAGACTGACACACCCTAAAGACCTAGGGGCTTGAGAGCCGATCAAAGATTAGCCTTGCTTATGTGAAAGTGCAAAGTCGTCGTAGTTTGATAAAAGATAGATGCTTGACCATGGATAAAGGCAGAAAGAGAATAATGAAGACCTCGATGGATGACCAAGATAGGACAAACAAAATCCCTAGAGGAAGATCAAATGATTGACCTTGCCTACATGAAAGTGTAGGGGCAATGCAGTTTGACTAAAGACCAAAGACAAATTATGGATAAAGGATGACGAGATGACTAGGATAAGTGGATAAAATGATGGGACCGATACGATGAGACAAGATAGACCTGGTTGGATTTGATAGGACAATGGTGATCAAATGAAGCTCGAGAATGGGATAGTTATCCAAACCATCAAAAGATGAATTGGGAGGATGATATGATGGATAGATGAATGCTAAGAAAGGATAGGAGATTGGAAAGATGTCTGAGAGAAGATGGGATAGATGATGATAAGATCGATGGCATTGGGTTTCATGGATGGAAGCCTATAGCTAGATGCCAATGACAAGGGATTATGAGATGGGTTGAGGGTAAAGATGAAGGGATGGATAAATAAAGATAAGGAGATGGAAAGATATGAGGATGGATGGATCAAGGGATACAACTTTGGATGGGGAAAAGGTTACTGGATGGATAGATGGAAAGGTAAGGATTTGGAAGATGGATGGATAGAGGGATAAGGATGATGAGATGGAAGGGATTGTTTAGATGGATAGGAAGATGAGAATGGGGAGATGAAAGGGATCATTTATATGGATAGGAATATAAGGATGGGGAGATGGAAGGGATTGTTTAGATGGATAGGATGATAAGGATGGGGAGATGGAAGGAATTGTTTAGATGGATAGGATGTCTCCAAGGACTTATTTCACAAAGGAAAAATATGCCCCCACTCTAGATATGTCATGTGTGATGAGGTATGAAGGATGCAAAATAGAAGGATAGTCAAATAAAGGAGTGAGATGGATATGGATAGTATAGGAAGGTATATGGATGTGGATAGGATGCACGAATGAAAAAGGTAGATATAGAGGATAAGGAATACAATAGTGTATGGATGAGGGGAATATATGCCAAGAGGTGTCCAACGTAGGTATATATGTTTTCCCTTATGAATATCAAGATCACAAGGAGGATGGAGGGGTTGGGATAAATAGGATATGATGGTACGATGTGGAACATAGGTGGTATGGAGGAAAAGGATGGAGGGCATGTATAATAGAAAGATGTGTGCATAGCAGATGTAGGGGATGCATATTAGGAAGCTTCCCCCAAGTGGTGGAAAGAGATAGATGGGGATTTAAGCATGATGCCTATTTTCTAGGTTTTTATCATTGTACTTATCCAAGGTGCTTTTTTTCCAAGTTTTCACCAATGGACGAATTATTTCTCTTTTAATTTTTTTTTTCAATTTTTTTTTGACTTTTTTGACTTTTTTGGAATTATTGAATTTTTTGGATTTTTTCAATTTTTTGGATTGAAGGTGAATGGAGATGGATAAAGATAGGGATGTGGATAAGGGGATTTATAAGATATCCAATAAGGAGATGGATGAAGGACTCAAGCATCAAATTCAATATGAAGTATTAAGAGCCCATGTTTGAAGTGAATATTGAATGTTGGTACAACCTTATTAGGAGAAATGGATTATGCAAGAAAATGGATTAAATGGATTTGATGTGAGAGATATGTGGGATAACGGATGGGATGTTTGATGGGGTAGGTGTGTGATAGTGTGATGAGTTCACAACCAACATTGGCACATATGGTGGTGGATGTGAAATGATAGGGGAATTAATGGATGGATGATGTGGGGATAATGGTGGGGATGGGAAAGTGAATTTTGGGACATTAAGACCCAAAAAAGATTTAGGATATGGAAGGGGTGTGTGATTATCATTTGGATTAGCCACTTTGGATGTTGTTATAGATTTTCATTTGAAGGAATTACATCTTTTTTCTTTGGGATCCACACGGTTTTGATTTTTGCTTTGATGGGACTTTTTGGCCTGTGGATTTGACTTAGATTTTGGATTGGATTTGGATTTTGGATTTTACTTTTCTTTTTGTCAACATGTCTTTTAGAGGGGACATGTAGATGTTTAGATTCATACATTTTTGCTTTAGCATCCAAAGTGCTTTTAGTAGCAATGGGATGGGTGTGAGGAGATGGATGATGTGGAGTGATGGAGGTAGGATTATGGAGATTATGTGTAGATGGAGGATGTGTAGGTATGTGCCTTTTTGGACACTAATTAGGTAATATGAGAGTGGGATATTTATGATGGGTGACATGGATAGGTGAGGGATGGATGAAAGGATGAATAGGACAAGGTGGAGGGGGTGATTTTGGGGTATAAGGGCCCAAAATAGACGTAGTGGGTGGAGGGACATAAGGACCCAATATGGATGGAGTTGATGAGGGAGGAATATGAATGGTTGTTTTCAGGTGATACAATGGAGGAGGGGGGATGGCAGCAAATAATCTGGTGGAGTGATGGAAGCAACCTCTATTTCTTTTAAAGGAGGCTCGTTGAGGATGTATAGAGGTTTTACCAACATTTTTAGCTTTTGATTCTTGAGAGATACATCCAAGATCTTGTGTACATATTTTTTCTTTGACCGTGATGGGCTCTAAAATACCTTGCTCATGAAGGCCTAGACCTTTTCCTTGATAATTCATGTTCTTAAGCATTCGATCCATGATGAGATTTTTTTTATTCTGGAAGAATGATGCAAGTTCATTATTAGGTGGAGAATGATGGGTTGTATATATGTTGTGTTTTTCTTCTGCAAGGAGACCACTATGGAATAATGTGAGGGTACCAAGGGGATATGAAAGTAGTGAGGAGTTAGTAGGTTTAAGCGACGATGGGGGATCATGAGATGGAGATGATCGGGTAACAACATCTTTATAGGGACAAGGGAGTGGTAAGGGATCAAGAGAGGGATTAAGTCACATGATACGATCTAAATTTTTGGTAGTGGGTGATAGGGGCTCATGAGATGGAGCGAATTGATCGTGGGTATCAAGGGAATCATGGGATGGAGTGGATAAAGGACTATAATCTTGAGGTGGACTAGATGGGATGGTAGTATCTTGATCTGGAGAATGGGATATGTTGGCATTCTTCAGATCAAGCTCTTGGCATGGCTCATTGTGTGTGGGAGGCATGATAATGGAGTCTCGGAGGGACTCTTCAAGTGAGGAAGACAAAAGGATGGAGGATTCAAGGTATTCATCAAAAGGGATATCAGTGATGCTAGGAATAGGATAAGTGGATTGGATTTGGGTGTCTTTGATGGGTTCGATGAATCTCAAAGTGGTAGATGGGGACTCAAAGGATTTGGTGGATTAGATGGTTTCAATGGTTTGAGTGGTGCTAGGGGTGGTAAGAGCAATGATAGGTGTTGTATGGAGAAGAGTATCATCACTAGTGACCATAGATGATTGATTGGGAGGGCATGGTTCCATGACTAGAAGGCGTGGGGTAGGGGATGTGTTCTTTATCATAAGTCCTTGGAGAAATTTTGGGGTGAGAAACTTGCATACTCTAGGCTTGGATGGGGTGATGGGAATAGATGAAGGATTAGGGGTAGGTGAAGGATTGGGATGATGGAGTGGTGGAATAGGATTAGATTGAGGAATGAGATTGGATGGAAGACTAGGAGTAGATGGAGGATTAGGATTGGATGGAGGGTTAAGGTAGGGATATTGGAATGGTGAAGTTTTATAGGACATGGATGGTGGATTAGGACAAGGGGATGTGGGTGGTGGATTAGCATAAGAGGAATACATAGATGGGAGGTTAGGATAGGAATATGTGGATGGTGGATTAGGATAGGTAGATTGGTAAGGACGATTAGGATAAGGGGACATGGATGGGGGATTGTAATAGGAATACTGGGATTGTAGATTAGGATAAGAGGATGCGAGTGTTAGATACGAGGATGATGTAGAAGAAGGATATGATGAATATGTAGACTGGGAAGATACTAGATATCCCTTGTCAAAGGTAGCATAAGGACCATGATTAGGGATGGATGAAGACATAACAAGATAGCTTGAAGGGGTGATTGGATTGTGGAAAGCGGTTGCAAAAATCTTACTAGCAATTTGATAGCATCAAGGGCATCTATTTTATAGAACTCTTGATCGACAAGACTTTTGTTATCATCATCGACGTAATTAGGGTTTCCCTTGAATACTATTGATGGAGGATAAGGATTCATGATGATGAAAGGATAAATAGGATGGGTCAAATTTTTTGGATGGAAACAGACTAAAATCTCAAATTAGGATTTAGGTCAAGCTCATATCCAAATTGGATTAAAGCTCAGATTAGGGTTATTGGATGATGCGATGGGATTGATTTTTGATGATTGGATTTGATTAGCAAAGGATGACTATGACACTGAATCTTCTTTGACATGAAAGTAGATTGATTGGGTTGAAGGTGATTTGATAGGGATGTGATTAGATTAGATCAATAAGATCAATTAATGAAATGATTGATAGGATCCAATGATGGATTGAAAAGGATTGCAAACCTTGTTCAGATATTACCCTAGGTGAATTAGGATACTAATTGATTGGATTAAAGGATAGATAGATGATTATCACATCAAATCCACCTTAAGATTCAAAGCAGATTGATTGGGTAGATGATGATGATCAACTCAGAATGAATGACAATCAAGTTCAAACACCAAGGTCAAATTGAAGTTCAAGGGATTTGGGTGATGATGGATGCCTAACTGAGAGATGCTCTTGGATGAAAAAATGCTCAAAACAAGAAATTTTTTTTTTGGAATGGATGAATGACTCTTAGAATGCAGAGACAAAAGCTCATAATGAATGACTGATTACTCAAAATGAGTAAATGATTGATTAGAAGGGATGAACAACTCTCAAAATAGGAGATGGAGGCTCGGGATGGATGAACATTTACTTAGAATGAGTGAAGGAGTGCTTTGAACAAGAGAATGAATGATTGGGAAGGATGAATGATTCTTAGAATGAGGAGACAAAAGGTTGGAATGGATGAATGATTGGTCAAAAAAGGAAATGATTGCTAGAAAGGGATGAACAAATGGTCAAAACGAGTAAACAAATACTCGAAATGTGAGACTAACTCTTGGAACGAGGAGGTAGATGATCGGAATGGATGACTGATTACTTAGACTAGGAAAATGAATTCTCAAAATAGGGGAACAAAGTATCGAAATGATAGGATGAAGACTTCTATTGAGGGGAGGAGTGCTTGGAGTAGGAAAATAGGTACCCAGAATGAGCAAACAGGTGCCTGAAATGTCTAAACGGAAGGTGAACAACATTGTTTGGAGGGCGGGTACCCCTCTCTGCAAGGGTGGGTACACTCCTCTGGAAAGGGTGGGTATGCCCCTCTACAAGGGGTAAGAGGGGGTACGCCCCTCTACAAGGGTGGTTACGCCCCTCTACAAGGGCTAAGGGTGGGTACACCCCTCTATAAAGGCTAAGGGCAAGTACACCTCTATACATGGACTAAGGGTGGGTATGCCCCTCTGCAAAGGTGGGTATGCCCCTCGGTAAGGGCTAAGGGTAGGTACACCCCTCTATAAGGGCTAAGGGAGGGTACACCCCTCTACAAGGGTAGGTATGCCCTTCTAAAAGGGCTAAGGGTGGGTATGCCCTCTACAAGGTTGGGTACACCCCTCTACAAGGGCTAAGGGTAGGTACGGCCCTCTACAAGGGTAGGTATGCCCCTCTATAAGGGCTAAGGGTGGGTACACCCCTCTGCAAGGATAGTTATGCCCCTTTATAAGGGTGGGTATGCCCCTTTCCAAGGGAAAGTGTGCCCCTCTGCATAAGACTTGGACTTGAGGGTATGTGCAGGATCATGATGGGCCAAAAAGTGGCAATATGATGGGTGTGTGTCTAACGACTATTGTTTTACCCAAAATTGATGAAATGAAAAGGGTTTTTAAAGGAGATTCTCATCTTTCCACCCATATAAATTATGCTTTACTTTGAATTTAATAAGTAATTATTATTCATTTTCTATTCAAATTACGACTAAAGTCCTGATTGATAGGCTGATTGAAGAAGATCTATAGCTTTAAAACAGTATCACATTTTTTGAATCCAAAACATGTGTCACATTCTATGCTTCACATACTATAGGATTAAAAAAATAAAAATTGAATTTCATGAAGTTTTGACCAAGTTAAGGTGGTCAAACATACGAGTTTTTATATTTTTTAAAAATTTGTAATAAAAAGATCATAATTAATTATTTACTTGGAAACAAATTACAAGAAAATATGCATCACATTGGGGCATGAGTCCTCTACTTATATCTAAAATATTATTAAAAAATATTATCATTTTATTGTGGTTATGGTGGTCAGATAGACACATACTTCTTGTTTTTTCCTTGAAAATTAAGTACCATTGCATTGAAATTTCAAATTTTCACTAAATTAGGTTTTTTTTTTATTTTTATAAACCTAGTATTTTAGAAACTAAATTCAATTTTCTACAAATTATAGTCTTACATATTTTTAAAATAATATAGATAACTTATTCAAATTTTTATGTCAAGTTTCCTAACTCTGATTTTTTTGAATTTTTTGCGACTTAAGTGCCTATTTTTTCCATGATGATCTTGCACATACCCTTGACTCAAGTGAAAATAGCTATGGAAAGGATTTAAAACATAGCAAACAACAAGCAATAATCCTAAATTGATAAAAATTCACTGGTTTTACACAAGAAGACACTTCAAACAACACAATCTTATGATTAGTGTTAAAGGTATGGCCAACACAATCCTTAATCTAGGATGAACAAGGAAGTTAGGGAGTCCTTGATATGCTCTCAGTATGTCAGACTCAACCATGAACACAAGCTCATCACAAGCGTGAGTCAAGAATCCCAATGAGATGCTGAAAGGCTTAGACCAACTATTCACATCTATTTAGGTATCACCCTAACTTCAATGCTCTGCCAAACATGACGTGACTGTATTAGGGTATAGCTTTGGCTCTCCCCTCTTTCTATACTCCGCTAGTATGTGTGGTTGGGATTGTCCCTTGGGGTGATGAAATCCACAAGAAGGTCCTGCTAAGAAGAGAATGCTAACTATTTTTGGCTACTCTCCAGGCTCACACGAAGTGCAAGGGGAAAGCTTCAACAATATAACACCCCATTGGGTAACACAAAGGACTTAGGTAAGCTACAATTTCTCTTCACCTAGGATCTCCAAATGGCACAAGTGGATTGGATATGTCAATATCTTACATTCAAACACAACAAACAATGTTTTGACTCCCCTATTTAGACTATGTGCCTAGATAATAAAGGAAATGACAATGTAATCAACTAATTAGCAATTGGATCTTTTTTCCCTATAGAAAATATGTTAGAATTTTGTGTTTTTATATTCAACAAGCATCAAGAGAAACAAAAATGATAGAAAAAATCACACAAACACAAACAAGATAGGTTAGGGTTAGTGCTAATCAAAAATAACCAAAAAAAGAACCTAAAAATGCAAGTTACCCCCTCTTTTTACCTTGAAAATTTCTCTATCCAGGGCATGTACATCCCTTTGCAAGGGCAAGTACGCCCCTCTAGAAAGGATGGGTATTCCCCTTTGCAAGGGTGGGTACACCCCTTTATAAAGGGCGGGTACACCCCTCTCCTATTTATTCACAACAACTTAGGAATATTATTTTGGATTATTAAAGAAGAATCGGATAATTGCATCCCTACTTGTTTATACAAGTTATAAACATAGAAGTGCCAAACAGTTTGAATTATTGCTAGTCATAAGTCACTTGTCTCTAATTTCTACTTGACTCCATATACCCAATAGAGCATTGGTCTTCACATTTCATCACTTAGTTTCTTTTCATTTTAAACGTTTTACATATGTTAACTAAACATATTTTTATGATATTGCTTATACAATTTATGTTAGATTAGTAGTACATTTGTTAACTTTCAAATTACCATTGTGAATAGACTATTGTAGGAGGAATCACATAGTTCAAGTCTACTTCATTCATATAGGTAGACCCACCTAGAAACACCTAAAGAGAAGGTCTAAACCCATTTGGCCTTGTATGTTACCCTAAAATGTACCAAGAATTTGGAAACCTCTTGAGGTATTTTTACCTACATTTTTAAGAGCTAACAACATGAACAAGGAAGCACATTGTACAATATCGACATAGGAACATTGCACTCATACCGATCGGCAGCAGAAATTGGGCTATATATTTTGATTAGAGAGGAACAAATAGAATATGTAGCACCACAGGAAATGTATATCTAGATAACTCATGAAATTTTCCCCAAAAAAATACTCATTGTTGGCCATCAGAAGCCTAACAAGTGACAATTCTAATCTCATATACTACTCCGATGAAGATAAAAGGCTCATATTAGGGACATATTCTTTTTTGTTCTACTGATGGTTATTCAAGAAAGTAAAAGATAGACTCACTCTAGATTTTGATATGAGGTACACTAATATATTTCATCAGAGGAACACATTAATATTGGAACAACAGAAAATGGACCACCCAATGACACATCTTACATTGATAACATTTAGTCGGGAGAACATATCTCAAGTTATGTTGACAAGGGAATAATCAAAGTAAGACGTTCTGATGAAATAGTGGATAAAATAAGGCACCAGCAGTGAAAAACTTATTTTCTTGAGTAATACAATACTAGTACTTTTCTATTTGTCTATGGAAGATTCTTTCATTTGGACTAGTTCTCTGTTGTTTCTTTTCAAGCAATTGAAGGCAATGTAAAATGTATTCTAATTATCTCCATGACCATCTTATAATTACCTCTCACTTTCTTCAATCTACCTTTCCCCATCAAGTACTCCCCTTCGAATTTGTCAATGATTTTGGATCCCAAATGTGATCTACATGGATCTTTGTTGCAAACTTAGGAAGATATTTAGTAATGTACACCATGGTCTGGTATACCATATATCCCTCCACCATAGAACCCTCAGGATGTACTCTTTTTCTAGCCAAAGCCTTCAAAAATTTTAAGTGTCTCTCACCCATCCACATTGACGTTGTGTGTACAAGTCCACACAATTCAATCTCCTCAACTTGGTGTATGAGGTGGTGTTCTTGTGCATTGAAAAATGTTGAAGGTGGAAAATTTTGCATTTCACACATTAGATGAGGTTCCAATAATTTATATCTTCTTTATGGATTTCTTTAGATGACAACCATCTACAAGTGATTCAAGGCACAAATATATTAATGAGATTTAACAAAAATATACAATATATTACATAACAACTAATAGAAAATATAAGATCTATACAATGTATTGAACAAATATCACTACTTACCTCATGTATTTTCCAAGATCATATATAAATTTCTTGACATTGTTGTTGAAGTTGTCTAGGAGAGATAGAAGTAGAATGTACTGCAATAATTATAAAATGATCTTTTCATTATTTTTCCAAAACTAGTAAACATAATACAATGAAAAATACATGTAGTATACAAATATATATAAAATATACCAAAATAATTACTTTAATGAAGGTATGACAATCATTCATTTTTATCCCTAGCCCAAATTCACCTTTCTTTGTTATGATACTGTTTATGTTCACATCAAATCCTATGGGAAATCAAATTTTTTGTATGACTTCTTTTATAGCATTGATTTGATGCTTCATTAATAACCAAGGAAGGGTGCTTATATTAATTTGGTCTCCATCGCTATTTAATTGAATGACATTTTTCATTGCATGATTGCCTTCCTGAATGTCACTACAAATTTTGACAATTTTTTCTTTGCCATGCCCTCCATCCAATATTTTCCATAATTTTATGTTATATTATTTTTTATATGCATTGTATCAAACAAATGCACAATTTATAGCTGCTCATAATAGGGCAACCTACTAAATTGTTTGGGATAACTTTTCAGTCCCTGTGGAAGTCGGCCATTAATTCCTTGACGACCTTCATGAAGCATATAAGTTAAACAAGTTAACAATAACAATCATTGTCAATTACAAAATGAGCAAACAAAACACAATATAAAAAATATAAATTCCAAACATATCATGTATGATAGATAAACAATTTGATCTGTTGTATAACCTTGCCGATTAATTCTATTATATTGCAACTTCCATGGTCGAGTTGACATTCGTCATGGTTTTGATGCAGTCTCTTCTTTCCCATTGAAAAGATGTTTTTCAGTAGTTCAATACTTATGATTTATGTGGAGGAAGTGCCTATACTCATCAAACACTTTCTTTCCTAAACTTGTTGAATGAGAAGATTTCATCTTTGGACCACAAATGGGACATGCAAATTTTCCCTTTGTTTGAAGACCTACAAAATCATATATAATTGGATTAAATATGTCAATTTTAATAATTATATATAATGAATAGATTATTTAAAAAACATGCATGATATGTACATAAAATTAAATATCATTAAAGTGCAGTCAAATGTTATAACATACCATGAAAATATGTTAGCCCTGGGGCATCATGAATTGCCCATACAAGCATTGCATGGAATTACAATTGTCTTTGTCCTATTGGTCTAGAGACATCATACATAGTGACGCCATTCCATAAATTTAATAACTCATTGATAAGAGGCTCGATATATACATTCATATCTTTAACTTGGTACTTACCTAGTTGAATGAACATAAACATTATATAATTATTATAACCATTTTACTGCAATATATATAAATTAATGTACATGACTATTAAATGAAAAAAATATAAGTCATTATCGAACAAATAAGACAAATGAGATGCTACTATGTTAAAGAAAAATCATGTAAACAAATACCTAGAACAACCATTTCCAACATTATGTGCTCCATCTTTATTGACATCCATGGAGGAATATTATTTTTGATAACAAAAACATGCCACACGGAGTAAATAGATCTCATCTCTCCAAATGGATTGACATCGTCTGCTACCAATGAAAGCTTGAGATTATGAGGTTCTTTAAAATGTGGCCATTTTTTCTCCATGTCCCTAAGTGCATAACCATCCACAGGCATTCAAAGAATGGCATCTCCACTTCTATTTTGTGCATGGTAATCCATAAATTGCACAAACCTTTTGCCCCTAAATAATCATTGCATGCATGGAATAATGGCAATATAATGAAGAACCTTACGAGGCACCTTTTTTGTTAGTTGATCTATTCAATATCTACTAATATGACATTCTGGGCATTCTATGGAAAATTCATGTTGTTTATGATATATAATATGATCATTGGGACATGCATCTATTGCTTGATACTCCATTCCAATATCTTTCATAATGGCAGATAAATCTCGGTATGAGAAAGGTAAAATATTTGATGGTGGTAACAAAAATTCACCTATTAATCTACAATTAAAAAATAATTTGTTAACATAAAGAATATTAATGGTACATATTTCATCCTTTATTTACTAGTGATGAACTAACAACAGAAATAGATGAAAAAATATGACATATATGACATACCTTAACATCCATGAGATTGCTATGTTGGATAAACCATTCATAACCTTCAAGTTCACCAACAACAATACAACAAAGAAAAGATTTTTTTGGGAGCCTTCATAAAGGGGATTGTATGCCTTCTCAAGTATAGGTAAATCATGAACATCATCAAAGTAATCTCAATCATCATGATCAATTGTGCCACTAAATGTTCCATGGATCAATGTATTTGTACCATCATCTTCAACTGTGTTTTTTGGCACATGATCATCTTCTTCCATAGGATCATTAACTTTATCTTCATTATTCATAGCTCCATGTTCCTCCACTTGCAAAATCACATTATCTGGGCCATGATAATCCATATCATGTGCCCTAAGGCACCCCACCTTTATAATAATGATCGACACAAATAAACCATGATCATGATCAAGTAATTATATATATATATATATATAATGTTAAAACAATATAAACATTTACAAATTCAATCAATATAATGAGATATAATGAACAACTTACCAATGGACAATAATCATGCCCCCCTCCAACGTGACCATGTTTCCTTCAATGCTTCTCAGCTATTGTGATTAAAAGTCTTCTCATCTTTAAACCCTTTCAATTATTGCAAGGAAAATAACATTTCCCATCACCCTTTCTTTTGAATCTAGCCCACAATCTAGCAAGTGTCTCTTCATTTTATCCTTCACTAATATTATTTGACATGATTTTTCTTTACCAAGCTTGAATATTTAGATCTTCAAAAAATATCAAACTCACTCCAATAATTTTTAATCATAGACGGGTAACAAAATCTAATAATTTTGATATTTTGCACCAAAAAAAATTGGCCTATAACCTCCACAAACTATCACAAGTATAGAAAATTCGCAAGTATAGAAAAAACTATCACAAGTATAGATAAATTATTGAACTTTTGAATAAAATCATGGAGTGTCACAATTTCTACAAATGTCGGGCATAATTTTTTTTTAAATTGAAAATTTCACATTAAATAAACAGGTACTCGAAGATACATCTAATTATACATCTTTTGATGGAAAGTTTCATCGTACTTTCTAGTCAAATGAGTTAGTGAATAATATCATAACAAGAGCCTTAATAGTAAATAAACATCAAGCTAGAAAGAATTTAGTTCAATAAGTTAATTTGATCATTTTCAGGCTCCGGGTTCAAAACAATGCCAAGAACTTAGCCAATTTTATGCATAAATTGAGTTCTATCAGGAGCCAAGACCGAGTCATGGCCAGGCACCAGATCCATGTTTAAAAATTTCAATGTCATTCCTTAGTCCAACCCTGTAATGTTTACGAATTGAGACCGGGTTTAGGACATGGATTAGCACTAGACATATGATGGAAAATGAGTTTAAGTATTGACCCACAGTCCCACCCCATAATGTGGTCATGAGTCAAGATCAGGTTATCATTTGGAACCAAGCCAATATTGAAGAGGTTCAGTTCCATCTCAAATTCCAACCCCATAGTGTTTAGGAATTGGGACTGGGTCATGGGTCATTACTAGACACTTGATCAATTAACAGTAAACAATTCAGGTATCAACCCATGTTCTGACCCCACAACATGACCAGGAGTTGGGACCGAGTCGACGCTAGACACCAAACCCATCTAGAATGGAGAAGTGTAAGTAGACTCTAAATTTTTGACCCCAATAAGATATCAGGTGTCGGGACTGATTCATTTTCAAGTCAAGTCCCAAAATGCATAGTGGGAATGTGGCAGGTTTAAGTTTCGATCTTGACTACTCTTCAAGAATCAAGATCAAGGTATTGTTAGGTCCATGTACCAATCGGCACTGATGTAAATGTTTTGTCTTCAAAACAACTCCTGACCCTAATGGTAGATGCAAGGGGGTGGGTATGGGACTTCAGAGAACACTTAATAAACAAATTTAAACCAAACTCATGGTATTAGTCCATCCCTCGATCCTGATAGTAATGTGGGGATCAAGAAAGTTAAAGAATTGATACTAAAGAGTTTATAAAACTAAGTGTTTACTTGATTCACGACCCCAACAACAATGTAGGATCGGGACACGTGAGGGTGATGGATAGTGAAGGCGACATCAAATATGATAGTTTCCAAGAATATTCCTTTGGGACCGGGTTGTTTTGTGGATCAAAAACTTGTTTCCAAAAGGCCAACAAATTTAAAATTTATAATTTAAAGCAGTCTGACCAAACATAGAGTGAAACCCTAGAAACTAGGGCACAATGAGATGGACAATCCTGCAACCAAAAAACATGACAAGGACACCAAAACACAAAAGAATGCACAACGAACCCAACATGGATACAAATGCAAGGGAAAAATTCCCTTAATGGTTTAGACAAAAACATATCGAAGAAAAAAGAAACCGAATGAGGAAAACAAATGAAACACAGGAAAGAACAAGCAACCAAAATTGAAAAATGAACAAGAACACCTACCTTCAAATGCATCCAAGAATTCTGGCAGTACAATGACAAATTGCGGTGAATCTCCTAAAACTCTAGCTCTTCGTCTCTCTCATTCTCATCTCCAAACTCCTAAAATCATAATGGACAGAAATTGAGGAACCACAAGGTTTAAAAACCCATTCGTGCATTCAACCAATTATGGAATTAATGGTTGGTTGGTCGGGCCTCAAGATTCATGCAGATTCATAAATACAAGGCATGGGAAAGAAGGTAAGTGGAAGTTGGGGTCGGGACATGGAACGAGGCCAACTAGGTGCAATGTTTAATCAAACTCTCGTGACCTGGTCCAGAAGAACAAAAAAAACCACATGGGGATCGAGATCAAGACTTTGCAAGGAATGAGAACTTCAAAGAGTTCAAAGCTAGGTCACAACCCAAAGTCCGATCTTGAAAGGACAAAGTGAAAATTCTAGATCGGGGCAAGGGAAAGAACTGGAACTTTCACTAGGTGCAAAGTTCAAGTCATGTTTCACAACCCGATCCCACAAAGAACAAAGGAACGAAAAGAGGTTGGAGCCCAAGATTGGGTCATAAATGAGAACAAGAATTTTTTAAAAAAAATTGTTCCATTTTCAGCCCGAAACCCAACTCTGACAAGAACAAAATGCACAAGGAAAAAAGGAAACCGAGATCAGGACACAAACATAAACTAGCACCCTGCAGAAGAAACAAGTGTTAGTGTTGACACCTAACCCAAACCTGAAAGAAAACATAAAAGGAACAAGGAAAGAGATGACACTGATATCAAAAAATAAACAAGAACTTGAACCTTTTGAAAAGGAACAAATGGGTATGTGCAGGATCATGATGGGCCAAAAAGTGGTGATATGATGGTTATGTGTAGGGCATGTGGCTGACAATTTTTTTGTTACCCAAAATTGATGAAACGAAAAGGGTTTTTAAAGGAGATTCTCATATTTCCACCAATATAAATTATGCTTTACTTTGAATTTAATAAATAATTATTATTCATTTTCTATTTGAATTACAACTAAAGTCCTGATTGATAGGCTGATTGAAAAACATCCATAGCTTCCAAATGGTATCACATTTTTTTCTAATCTGAAACATGCATCACATTCAATGCTTCACATACTATAGGATTTTAAAAAAAAAATTTCATGAAGTTTTGACCAAGTTAAGGTGGTCAGACATACGAGTTTTTATATTTTTTAAAGTTTGTAATCAAAAATTCATAATTAATTATTTACTTGGGAACAAAATTACAAAAAAATATGTATCACATCTAGACATGAGTCCTCTACTTATATCTAAAATATTTTAAAAAAATATTATCATTTTATTGTGGTTAGGGTGGTCAGACAAACATCTACTTCTTATTTTTTCCTTGAAATTTAAATACTACATTGAAATTTCAAATTTTCACCGAATAGATTTATTTTTTAAATAAACCTAGTAGTTTAGAAACTATATTCAATTTGATACAGATTCTATTCAAACATATTTTTGAAAATATTATAGACAACTTATGTAATACAAAAGATCATCAGAAAAATAGGCCCTTAGGAGAATTTTTGAAAAATTAGAGTTAGTAAATTTGATGTAAAAAATTTGAATAAGTTATATATATATATATATATATATTTTAAATATGTAAGAATGGAATTCATAGCAACGAACAGTTTCTAAACCATTGTATTTATTTTAAAAAATCTATTTGGTGAAATTTGTAAATTCTAATGCGAGATTTTAAATTTTAGGAAAAAAAGAAGTAGGTGTCTATCCCATTCAACCCTAACCACAATAAATGATAATATTTTTTATAATATTTTAGATATATGTAGAGGACCCATGTCCTAATGTGATGCAATTTTTTTTGTAATTTATTTCTAAGTATATAATTAATTATGATTTTTTTATTACAACTTTTAAAAAATATAAAAAACTCGTATGTTTGACCACCTTAACTTGGTCAAAAATTCATGAAATTCATTTTTTTTCATCTTATAGTATGCAAAGCATAGAATGTGACACATGTTTTAATTCAAACTGTGATATCATTTGAAAGCTATAGATGTTTTTCAATTAGCCTCTCAATCAGGACTTTAGTCGTAATTCAAATAGAAAATGAATAATAATTATTTATTAAATTCAAAGTAAAGCATAATTTATATTGTTGGAAAGTTGATAATCTCTATTAAAAACCATTTTCATTTCATCAATTTTGTGTAAAGAAAAGTCGACAGCCAAATACCCTACACATACCCATCCTATCGCCACTTTTTGGCCCATCATGATCCTACACATACCCTTATTCAAATTTTTACCTCAAGTTGCCTACTCTATTTTTCTAAATTTTTCACCACTTAAGGGCTTGTTTTTTCCATGATGAACTTGCACATACCCAAGTTTTTGTTCCTGCCCACGACCCAAACCCACAAAATAAAAGAAAGGACTTAGGAGGAAAAATAACAACTCCTAAGACCCAAGAAAGAACACCAAGGACAAACAAACAAAAGGGGGCCCATTTGCAAGGCATAACATAACCATTCTATGATAAATAAGCACTATACTATAGTCTCAAATGAGGCCAACCATTTACTCTTTCATTTATGATAGTTATAAAGAGATTACATGAACTTCTTTATATTACTATTAGATATGTTATTTATTTTGTAGTTTTTGACATCTGAAAACCCTAGTGATGTTGGTAGCACGATGGACCATGGATTTGTTACAACAATATCCATTTCTAATCCATTGAAAAAGGTATGCAACAGATTAGTCAATTTGACATTATATTTTCTCTTTTATGGTCTATTATAGAAAATTTTCACGATACTTTTATTTAGTTTAATTTCTATCTTGATGGTTACTACAGGTGGGTGTGACTCTAGATCGTGGACATGGTAATGTTGTAAATGTGCATGATAACTATTTGTTCACGGTAAGTGACTATATTTTATTATGTCATTCCATAATTCAATTTCTATGTATTAACATCTATACTTTTTATTGTGTTAGATGTAGCTACTCAAGAGTCTAGAGAGGAGGTCTAGTGAGCATGTTCGAAAGACAAGAACCAACAGGCACTCCATCTAGCTGAATTTTTTTAGGGAAGCATGGGATCTTTTTCCTTCCCCTAGAGGGAAATTACTATGTATTTGGGGTGTTTGTTGTATGCCTATGTGGAATTTTCGAACATATGTTTTCTACTATCGATATATATGTGACATTTTATGTGGAAATATGGCTCTTTTATACTAAGCCTATATGGCATTTTTGGATATATTGTATATCCTTTTATTAATATATATCATTGTATAGCCTTGTGGCTTTTTCATTAAAGAAAATATTATTTTGCTACTGCCATTCTTGAATGATGTTATCATGTGTATTGTGTAAATTGTATGCTTGAATGTTGTAGGAATGGATTTTTCTTACATCTACTACTTAATTGATTACTATCCATTGCTCAATAAGCCCCATCTAATGTGTATTGTGTAAATAAGCTCCATTCATTGTGGTTTGTATCCTTTGCAATGCTTTAATTACTTGTGCCTCACTTATTCACATGTATGTTTCACTTATCCACGAGAATACTTCATGTATATTGCATGTATTCATGTGTATGATTCATACTTCCAATTCATAGTAGCAAAATAAAAATTGCGAAAAAAAATTGGCAAACCAAAAGTATAAGAGTTTTTGAAAAAATCTAGAAAAAATCAAAGAAAAATCATATTTTAAAAGATGTAAAAAATTGTAGAAGAAGAGATTAAAACTATTTTTTTTGAAATTGAAAGGTATTTCCATAGTATAGAGATATACAGAGCAAATAAAATAAATATTTTAACTAATGAGTTGTAAAAAGTAGAATTTTGTAGTTTATATTCATACCATTGATTACATTGCATTACACATCTTTCAAACTCAAAGCATTACTTCACATTGCATGAATAATAACTAGATATTAATACATGAAAAAATTTCAATTACAATATAGTTTTTACAAAGTCAACCTAGGTAGTTATGCAGTTACTTCACATTGCATAACTAATAACTAGGAGCAGCTGCCAATTGCATTTTCGTATCATGGCATTCTATGAGACCAAATTTCTTTCAGGTATTTTTTCAAATAGTTCACTAGCCTTTCTATGTTACCACATTTTTCATACATGTATACTAAAGCATTTTTCTAAATAGTTCACTTCCTTGTTGCTATGACTAAAATCCTAAAATAAGTGCTTTCGAACAAGCTATGGGTTATTGGAAAAAATCTATCAAAAGCATAATAGAAAGAAATAGTATAGACAAGACAATCAAATGCTTGAAAAAAATGCCTCAAATAAATGTGGTCTCATGGTGACGGAATTCCATGACAAGAAATTGCTATGGATTATCATGGTATTCCATCACCATGAGACCACATTTCTTTGAGGTATTTTTTCAAGCAATTCATTGCCTTGTCTATGCTACCACTTTTTTCATACATGTTTAGTAAAGCATTTTATCAAACAGTTCATTGCCTTGTTGCTATCGCTAAAAGCCTAAAATAGGTACTTCCAAACAAGCTATGGATGCTTGGAAAAATTTTATCAAAGCATAATAATAAGAAATAGCATAAACAAGGAAGTGAATTGTTCAAAAAAATGCCTCAAAGAAATGTGGTCTCAATGTGCTTGTCATGGCATTCCATCACTAGGAGACCACATTTCTTTGAGGAATTATTTTCAAATAGTTGACTGCCTTGTCTATGCTACCACATTTTTCATACATTTCTACTAAAGCATTTTATCAATCAATTCACTGCCTTGCTACTATGACAAAAAATCTAAAACAAGTGCTTTCCAACAAGTTATGGATTCTTGGAAAAAATCTATCAAAGTATAATAGTAAGCAATAACATAGACAAAGTGAACTATTTGAAAAAATTCCTCAAATAAATTTGGTCTCATGGTGATGGAATTCCATGACAAGAAAATTCCTTGGATTTTCATAGCATTCCATTACTAGGAGACCACATTTCTTTGAGGCATTTTTTCAAATATTTTACTACCTTGTTCATATACTAATACTTTTCTATACATGTCTACCAGCATTTTATAAAATAGTTCATTGTCGCTACTATACAGAACCTACAACAAGCAAGCTTAGACAAGAGATGATGCTTGGAAAACCTATCAAAGCATAATAGTAAGTGTGAGTATAGACAAGCTAGTGAACTGCTGAAAAATGCCTCAAAGAAATGTGGTTCATGGTGATGAAATTCTATGATAACTATACAGTAATTCTTGACATGGAATCCATCGGCATTCCATGACACCATGAGACCATACTTCTTGAGGATTTTTTCAAAATTCACTACCTTGTCTATGCTACCACACATTTTCATACATGTTCACTCAAAAGCATTTTATCAAATAGTTCACTTCCTTGTTGCTATGGCTAAAAAGCCTAAAAATGTGATTTCTAACAAGCTATTAATGCTTGAAAAATTTATCAAAGCATAATCGTGGGGCAATAGCATAGACAAGACAAGAGCTGGTTGAAAAATTGCCTCAAATAAATATGGTCTCATGGTGATGGAATGCCAAGAAAATACATAGCAATTTACTGTCTTGGCATTCATCATTTCATTTCATCAAGACCATACCACATTTCTTTTCTGAGCCTATTTTTCAAATAGTTCACCCAGTTTATCAACAGTTCACTTCCTGTTGCTATGGCTAAAACCTAAAACATGTGATTTTGAACAGTTAATGCTTGGTAAAATTTATCAAAGCACAATCGTAGTTAACAGCATAGACAAGGCAAAGAGTCGGTTGAAATAGCTCAAATAAATATGGTCTCATGAGATGGAATGCCAAGAAAATACATAGTAATTCTGTTTGTCGAGTATTCATCATTTCATTTCATCACACCATACTCACATTTCTTTGAGCCATTTTTTCAAATAGTTCACCCGCTTTTCTATGGTCTCATGGTTTTTCTTCATGCGAAAATCAGCATATGACATCAAACCATATGTCATGGATATTGAATATCTAGATCCAATGTTTCACTAGTAGGTTGAGTTTTGCATCTCAACAAGGGTGCACTATTTGGTGACAACAACTATAGTTTAGAATCTTAAGGGATTCTAGTGGTTGAACATAGCTCAAAGTAATTCGATGTGTTTGGCTGTGAAATATGATTGTGCCTAGTGTAAATGTACCCACTGAGACATGTTGGAATAGTTCATTTGGTCACATGAGTTGCAAAACAAAAGTTGCACCACTTTGCAACTTTGCACTAATTGCATTTGACAACTTTTTCCTCAAGCGAAAAGTCACCACCACAGGAAAAAACCTCCAAGATAGAGAAAATTGAGAGAGGTTCTTGTAGAGGGGCCCAAAAAGATCCCATAGGCTTCAATGAGAATTTTCTAAGCATCATGGTGTCTGAGTAACAATATACTAAATTTTGTAGCCATGTTGCACTTTAGACTCAAGCGATTTAGTCGGTTGAACATACTTCAGAGCAATTCACCATGTTTGGGTGTGAAAGCGGACCATTCCTAGTGTAAACGTACTCACTCAGACACATTGGAATAGTTCCTTTCGTCACATGAGCTCCAGAACAAAAGTTGCACCACTTTGCAACTTTGCACTACTTGCATTTGACAATTTTTTCCCCAAGCGAAAAGTCGCCACTGTAGGAAAATGCCTCCGAAATAGAAAAAATTGAGAGATTTTGTTGTAGAGGGGCTCAATACAATCCTATAGGCTCAGACGAGAACTTTCTAAGTGTCATAGTGTCCAAGTAACAACAAGCTGAAGTTTTCATCCATTTTGCACTTCAGACTCTTAAGGGATTCAGGCGGTTGAACGTAGCTCAGAGCGATTCGGCATGTTTGGGTGCAAAAGAGGACCATTCATAGCATAAAATTACCCACTCAGAGGTGTTGGAACATTTCATTTGATCACACGAGTTGCAGAATGAAAGTTGCACCACTTTACAACTTTGCACTACTTGCATTTCACAACTTTTTCCCCAAGCGAAATGTCGCCACTACAGGAAAATTCCTTTTAGATAGAAAAAATAGAGAGAGCTTATTGTAGAGGGTCCCAACACAATCCCATAGGCTCAGACGATAATTTTCTAAGCATCACAGTGTTCGAGTAATAATATGCTTAAGTTTGCAGCCATTTTGCATTTCAGACTCTTAAGGGATTGTACCATAGAAAAAAAGGCAACTTGCTTGATTTAGGGAATAATTGATGATAAATTGGACAAGTAATGAGTCCTTGATTTAGTGTTGTGAGGTTTTTTTCACATCCACACTAGGTCTTGGACCCTTTCAAATGCATTTAACGATGTCTTGTAAAGGTGTTGTAAAGTGTTGTAAAGAATTTTCACGCTTTTCTACACTTAATAAACCCATCTTCCCCTAATTCAACATTATAAAATGTATTTAATTGCATCTTCACATCAATTTAGAAGGTTTTTGAATTAAACTTAATGTTAATCTAGTGTTGTAATGTGTCTTGTACATTCACATTGGATATTGTGCCTTCGTAGGCTATGTGGACTTCATTTTAGTGTTGTAAAGTGTATTTAATCACTTTCACATTGAATTGTGTGTCCCAAGCCCTAATTGAATTTTACATAATCACTAATAGGCCCCTATTACCCCATATTGTGCATCTTGAGGCTTAAATTAATCAAATAACTGACAAAGTCATCATAAAAACATTATTTCCTTATTTCTTCGCATCTTAGCTAGAAAAATGGCCCCTGTGGGACCCATTTGCCATCCATGGTGAATCAGTCCCATCCAAGTGGGACCCATTCACCATGGGTGGTGAATGAGTCCCATTTGGGCCAATTTTGACCTTTGAGCAAGAAAAATTGAAATTTAAGTTTATTATTTTCACATGTCATCCTAAGGGATCCAATTTATAAGCTAATAAGGTGAATCTCTTATAAAATCAACTCTCTAAACCCTAAATCATAACCATTCTTCATTATTCATCCATCATTCTTCCATCTCAAGTCAAGCAAGCTAGGGTTTCATCATTTCAATTCATTAAGATAGCAATTTTCAGACATTCAAGGGAAAATTCCCCATGTATTATTACAAATATTCAAGATCAATCATCATTGAAAAGTAATCAACTTCATTATTGCATGTTTCATTTTTTTTCTCTATTTTGGTTTAATTACCTAAAAGGAGTTTGACCAAGGCAAACCCCCATGCCCTAACATCCAACATTTCTTTTTCTTGTCTTTTGTGTTTGTATATTTAGACATCTTGGAGGATTAGAAATCATTGAAGATTGCATTGAAAAGTTGCTCAAGCCCTCTCTTCATTGGATAAGATAAAATACTCATAAAAAGTCACTTTCAGGCTTGAATCCAATATTTTCATAACCAAACACCTATAGAAGTAGAAAGTGCAGACTCAAGGCTCCTATTTCCACATATGAATCTTCAAAAATTCAAAAGTGGACTCATTCACCATGAGTGGTGAATGAGTCCCATTTCCATGTCTTATTTTGGTTTTCTGCATTATTGGATACTCATTTTTCTGAAATGGGTTCCGGAAGAGTTTCACATAACAGGGGCTGATTCACCCAGAATGGCGAATGAGTCCCACCAGGATTAAAAGTTAGCATCACCAACATTCCCGAAGTCACTTCTAGTCTCCATCCATATCTCAGATGCACACTTTCAGTTCCATCCACTTATGTTGTAATTTGCATTCATTTATAGGTGTTTTTACATTACAGAATGTGTTTTCAAACAAGTTGCATTTCAATAGTTTTCTACATTTGAATCAATTTATTTAGACATATTTTGTCCATATCACATTAATATTTGAATGTGAACATTGTATTTTGGCCCATCTTTCTCCTTTTAAGTGAAAAACCCTAGAAGTGCTAAAAAAACCTTAGATGCCAAAATATTTGTTTATAGTGATTTAGTCAGTTGAATGTAGCTCAAAGAAATTTGGTATGTTTAGGTGTCAAAGAGGACCATGCCTAGTGTAAATTTACCCACAGAGATGCGTTAGAATAGTTTGTTTGGTCGCACGAGTTGCAGAACGAAAGTTGCACCACTTTGCAACATTCAACTACTTGCATTTGACAACTTTTGCATCAAGCACGAAAACTAAACACCACAAAAAAAAACTCTCAAATAACAAAAATAAAGAGAGGTTATTGTAGAGGATCCCAACACGATCCCATAGGCTCAGATGAGAAGTTTCTAAGTCGCACAGTATCTAAGTAACAATATGTTAAAGTTTGTAGCCATTTTGCACTTCAAACTCTTAAGGGATTCAACTGATTGAACGTAGCTCAGAGAATTTTTTTATATTTAGGTGTGAAATAGGATCATTCCTAGCGTAAACATACCCACCCAGACAAGTTGGAGTAGTTTGTTTGGTCACACAAGTTGCAAAATGAAAGTTGCACGACTTTGCAACTTTCAACTACTTGCATTTGACACTTTTTCTATCAAGAGAAAATTGGACACCATCTAAAAAAAACTATAAGATAACAAAAACCAAGAGATATTATTGTAGAGGGGTCCAACATGATCCCATAGGCTCAAATGAGAATTTTCTAAGTGTTACGATGTTCGAGTAACAACATGTTGAAGTTTGCAGCCATTTTTCAATTTTGGACTCTTAAGGGATTCAACTGGTTGAATGTAGCTCAGAGTGATTCGCCTTGTTTTGGTGAAAAATAGGACCATTCCTAGCATAAAGGTACCCACATGGATCCGTCGAAATAGTTCATTCGGTCACACGAGTTGCAGAACGAAAGTTGCACCACATTGCAACTTTCAACTACTTGCTTTTGACACTTTTTCCATCAAGTGAAAACTAGACACCAAGAAAAAATGACTCTGTGATAAAAAAAACTAAGTTATTGTAGAGGGGCTCAATATGATCCCATAGGCTCAAAAGAGAATTTTCTAAGTGTCGCAGTGTTCGAGTAACAACATGCTAAAGTTTGCATCCATTTTTCACTTTGGACTCTTATGGGATTCAACCAATTGAACGTAGCTCGGAGTGATTTGACGTGTTTGGGTGCAAAAGAGGACCATGCCTAGTGTAAATGTACCCACTCGTACATAGTGGAATAGTTCATTTGGTCACACGAGTTGCAAAACAAAAGTTGCACCACTTTGCAACTTTCAACTACTTGCATTTGACACTTTTTCCATCAAGTGAAAATTGGACACCACAAAAAAATGACTCTGAGATTAAAAAAAAACCAAGAGACTTTATTATTGAGGTGTCCAATGTGATCCCATAGGCTTAGATGAGAAGTTTCTAAGCGTCATGGTGTCTGAGTAACAACATGCTGAAGTTTGTAGCCATTTTGCACTTTGGAGTCTTAAGGGATTCAACCAGTTGAACATAGCTCAAAGTGATTCATCATGTTTGGGAGTGAAAGAGGACCATTCCTTCTCTAAACATACCAACATGGATGCATCAGAACAATACATAACAACTTTGCAACTCTATAAAGTCTATCACACAAACTCTTCACAATTTCATGTAGTTTTCACTTGTAGGTCTATAGACCTAGTTTTCCCTTCAAATCTCAGAAAAGGAAACTCAAACTCACAAAACCCAAGGTGTTTAAAACACCCATTAAGGGCTTCAAAAACATACAAACCCTCCAAATTAAGGGGCTTCTACACTGTCCCAACTAGGCCAATTAGGCCACATTTACAAAGTAGCGCCTATCCAATCACTTTACCAATTAGAAAAATCTACTCAGACCTTCTCCACAGGTATCAAATAGCCCAAATCAACAATTTTCATAATGAAAAATGTTCACCAAGACCCCAAGTTACAAAACCCTCACTTTATGCCATTCGAAAGGGCGTTTATTGAAAAACATTGTTCTAGGTTTCTACACAAGCAACCAAGGCCTCAAACATCTTTGGCTATGTTTGCACATCCTTTAAATTTCATCAAAATATGTTTCCCCCAATATTTTCTACAGTTTCCCTCCTCTAACCATCAAATTTGACAGCTAGGCAACATGCCCAAACACTCAATTTGCCTTCCCTACTCATAATAGCCATTCAAACATCTCAAACACGTACGAAAATTCCTGCATATGCTTCTTAATTTAGTTT
>VDFB02099593.1:0-12194 GCA_007258455.2 Sequoia sempervirens | reverse complement strand
CTCCATTCTCCATGCCTAAAAGTGCTCCCATGTTAGGTTTCAAAGCCTCGCGATCTAATTTTCTTTTTTTTTAGATCAAAAGCAAACACAATTTGTTTAGTTTTGCATCTGCATTTCTGACGGTGTTTCAAGGTGGTCCAAATTGACACCTAATATCTTGTAATGAATGATGATTCAAGGAAATTACTCTTGCACACGTGTTCAATGTACCTGAATTATCGTATGTTTCCAATGGCAACTCGCCAAGAGTTGATTTGGTATTTTTTCAGTGAGGTGACTAGGTGAGTTTTAATTGGTTTTGAACTATTCCATTTGCAAAAAAGACCAACTTAGTAATTTTTTTCATTAATATCTTTCACTTTAAGATCTCTTTTGTTGAACCGTATTTTCCACTCTAGTCCTAGGTCAAATTTCTACATTCCCATAATTTTTTATGGCTTCAGGATGTCGTTTGACTAGTTTCACAAGTCGATTCTAGAGCCAACTTGAACAAATTTTCTTATTGTTCAAACGTGCCTGAAAGCAAGTTCTAATGAAAGCCCATTTCAAATCTTCATGTCAGATGCATTCAAAAGGCAGGGGCAAGTCAATTGAGCATAAAATTTATTTCAAAACAAAAAAAATTAGTCGAGCCCACATGGGGACCCGACATTCTTTGTACAATTATAAGGGAGAGTCAAGATGAGTGTTTACAAAGTTTCATTGATTCCTTTTTGAAGAGTCTTTATAGTCTTAGAATCCAAGAAGTTGAGTGCATTAACTAGTTTATTAAAATATATAAACTAGATTTGTGATCACTGCCAAAAGAATTTAGGCCCTAAAGCCTCAATGAGGTATGTGAATGGAGAGGGAGCAAAATCCATCCAATGAAAGGTGGTAGTGTTTCACTCGAGTTACTATGGGACAAAGTCACAACACCACTCAATTTTTCTTGGTTGTTTGAACAACCACAAGCTCTTAAAACAAATTTAGATGAAGAGACACGTTTGAAAAATCAGAAAGCATTAGAAAATAAATGGGGTTGTATACATCCATATAAGGCAGTTGAATTTATGGGATTGTTTGATTAGTTGCATGGTACTAAAAGGGTAAATATTTTATCAGGCTAATATTGTGCAAGTTTCTTAGTTGTGAGGATTCATAGGTATTATCTTACTACTTGGGTGAGGTTCAAATTGGATCCAATTAAATGATGTAGTAGGAGGCATTTTGAATGGTTAAAATTCATTATTATTATAGGCTTTAGCGATAAGGTAAATGATGTTTGGTTCAAACCAAAAAGGAACCATTTAAAGTTGCATAAGAAAGATCAAATATGAAAGTGCTCCCAACTATAGATGGGTTAGCTCAATACATGTCCATGGCGTTGCCATTTCTATTTTTCAAGTGATTTGAAATGTGCTTGAGCTCCCAAGAATGGAAAAGAGAAGCATTAAGTGCTATGAAGAGATGGATCAGATGCAGGTTGTTTTGTTGCCTTTTCATTAGGAAGGTGAAATTTTTCTACAACTATGAGCATTGGGATTTGTTAGATGTTGTAATTGCAAATTCCCTTGTTAGTGTATGGGAGAGGTTTCTATAAGGGGACGAGCCCTATGGTTATGATGTTTACACAAAAAATGAACTTGCTTTCTCAACTCCTTACACTCAAAACTACATTACTAAAGGAGGGGTTCTAGTTTCCTGATGACAGATTGACGCTTGCAGTGAAGATAAATTAAAAATGGCTAAGGAGATGTTAGTTTGGCAGCCATGCACCAATAGTGGGAGTATATCGAAGTTGTTGAGAACTTTCCATTCTATTGCTACACCCATGGTCTTCCAAAAGAAGACTTGAATAGAATGTTATTTGATGGAACACCTTAGTTACAAGGTCTCTTCCAAATGGATATTTCAAAGGGTCTTAGAAACTTCTAAATAAATGCATTCGACAATTGTAATGCCACATCCCTCAACTTTCACCATCGTTCCTCTTCAGATTGCAAAAATGTGGTGACATGGAATACCATAGTAGTAGCTTATGCACATAGTGGATTTGTTGAAAAAACTTCAGAAGATTTTGAACAAAAGTAACTGGCAGTTGTAAATAATGCACACCAAATTCTTTTATCCCTTCAATCCTGTGCCATAGTTGTAACAAACATGCGGATGGTACACCAAATGGATTAGTCAAAAGGGATGTATGTCAAATGGGATAAAACTCATCAAATTCCCTCTGTATGTTGGGCGACATGAGGCTGAGAGCCAATGAATAGCTTTGAGCAAAAGAAACATTAAATCCTCCACTCCAACTAAATGGAAATGCCATGACAAGCTGTAACGTGAGGGGACAACTCATGCCAGTCTTACACAATGTTGGTGTAGCTCAAAGAAAATGCTCTTGCTGCACGTATTGGAAGCCATGTGTTGGTTGAGAATGGATACAGGAAGATGTTGCAAAAGATGCCTGGTGTGTAGATAAATCAAGTAAATATTTATTTTGCACAAGGCAATATGTGCTCTCAGTGAAATATATACAAAATTTCGAAGCATGGGAAAGGCACACAACCTACGCACATGTGGACTATCAAAAGGATCTTAGAAATCTCCAAACAAATTGATTTGGCATGTGTGAAGCTTGGCCGCCATGAATGCAAATGAAGGAGTTTTAGAACATTGAGCGAGTTGCAAAATGAGCAAAGAATATTAGGGAAAACAATGTGAGTCGATGGGTAACAGAGGAAAAATAAAATCAACGGCCAGGAACATAGATGCCAATGTATCCAAATCTTAGCTCTACCCCACTAGCTCAAGGATTTAATCTCTAACTCATTAATTATTGCAAGGAGTGCGAGATGAGGGCATGTGGAAAGTGGTTCCCTTGAAAAAAATTGGTGTGTGGGTAAAGTCTTCACTAAAGCACCATGAATTTTTATAAAGGCCCGATAAAATTTTAAAAGGAACAGTTTTTGGTGATTAAAGAGGCCTTTGTATTTTCTTTAAAGGTAAAAGGTTTTTAAAAGTTACAAATCTCGATAAAATATTCAAAGGGCCATCATATTTTAATTGAGAAAACATTTAAAATCAAATTTTTTTCCCGATGCAAAGTTAAATGGGGTTTCTTTTAAAAACAAAAAGGTAAAATATTTTAAAGGTGAAATGTGAATGAATGGCGGAGGGATATTTTAAAGTGAATAAGTATTCACTATTTGAAATATTTTGTTTGTTGGGAAGTATTAAGTACAACAAAATAAAAGGCAAAATAAGGATTTTCACAAGCAAGCGGAGATATTTTCACACTGCAGGGTAAATGGTGAAGGCTTTTCATGAAGAGTGTTTTCTGTTACAAACAAAGGCTGAACAATTTGGTGGGAAAATTTATGTTGCAAATAAATAGAATGCAATTGAAATTTATTCTAAAATGAAGAAAAAATGAAATTAAATGTAATGAGCCAATAGCTTGAAGCTTGTTTGCTCCTTAATATATAAAAGGAAATTCAGGGCTATTTTGCAAGGGTCTTGGTTGCAGTCTAGATCAGAATTCTACAAATTAAGAACATTGAGAATGCATGTGCAGTCCATATCTTAGTGTTTTGAGTAGAATTAATGAATTTGGTCAATTATGTGGTTTCTGAACATAGCAGAACAAAAATGCTAATCTCTCAATCCTGTTGCCTCTCCATCTTGATATTTTGCATGAATTATTAATGGATTTGGATCAAAGATTTGTTCACTAATTATCATTTGTCTTCCACTTTGATGTATGATTTAATTTTTTCTCTCATCTAATGGATTAGATTAAATGCTTTGGTTAAGTCATAAATTCATTTTTGTGTCATATGGATTTGGTAAGTAGTCACATGAGTTTGGGTGTTAATCTGTAAATTGTAAGGCAATTGCAAAGATTATGGATGTTCAGGATTAAATATTCCTTGTAGTTCAATTTATTATGTTCTGACTCCTGACCCTTAGATATGGCACTAGTCTTGAGTGTTGCATACACTTTTCTCACTTGTAGTATTTCAATTTTAGAACAAATTTCATAAATGCATTTTTCAATCAACCTACAATTGTGGTATATGATATTATTAGTTGTAGATGTTTAAATTTTGATGCTAATCAAGGTGGAGAAACTCACAACTAGACCCAAAATGACCAGACCTCAATAATACATTAACCCTTGAAAATCAAATTCACCCAAATTGAATCAACTAACAACAAAAGACTTGTATCCTACAAATCTCAATGAAAGGTCTTATCTTTTAGAGAATTTGTACAATGGCTATCCAAACATCAGACTAGACTTGTCTCATATTCCAAAAAATTGTCCTAGAAGACCCCACAAGGTTTCCTTGTAGCAACATTGAGAAACATCCAACTGCCCTACAAAAAGGCTACTAGAGTTAACCCTGTTTTACAAAAAAATTATCCTCCAACCACCTTGTACAATCAAAAACTCTTTAGACAGTCTTAAATTGTGATCCCAAGCTGCAAATTCTCTAATCAATTCACCACTACAAGACTTCTAGGGTGCTACTCTAGCAAACCCTCCAAATACACACATAAACCTAGGGTTTAATGAAAAACTACATTCCATTCTTCATTAGATCTCAAAACTAATTAAAACACTCTTAAATAACATTGTACATGCTTAATAATTCAAGAGAAATGACCTCCCACTCAGATTTCACCAAACCCTAGACTAAAATCCCTACTTTCATGCATTTTTCAACATAAACCCAATAGGAACAACAACCCAATCTTCTTTATTTATTTACCTCAAGATAAAAAACTCATACTAGCACAGTCTAAACATCCTTCATGTGACCCAATACACCAATCACAATGAGCATAGTTGGTGTATGGGCCTTCAAAACATAATAAATGCTATAAAACCCAAAAATAGTGTATACCTAATAGTCCTCAGGGAAACAATTATAAGATGCTTCAAATTCACTTCTAAACCATCAAACCAATTGAAAAAACACTATTGATTCATGCCACTACAAAATAAACAAATAATTTGTACAATCTAATGACTGTACATTACTGTATAGATTTGAAAAAGATGAAAAATACTCAAAAAATTCCTTTAAAACAGTGAGAATTCAATTGGGTTTTCTATCAAAATCGCCAAGCCAACCTTTACAACGATGATTCCTAGCTTTTTAAAGGTTTCTTCACCCAGGAAAACTAACACAACAACATCTAACTAAATTTTGAATCCCCTTATGACTGTTGGTGCAAATTACATTGTTTTTACAATTTTATTGACAACATTGGTACACATTTTGTAATATTTGCATTTGTGGCCCTAAGTGTCTCTATATCAACCAAATACACCTTGAATGGTATTATTGGACCTTATTCAATATAGACTAAGATGTTAGAGTTAATAACCAACCAAACCTTACTTAGACCACTTCATCATCCATGACCTTGATTGACACTTTTACATTGTTTTTATCATATTTTGCAACTTCCTCATTGCTTATTGATTAAAATACTTTCAAATTGACCCATTGGACCTTAAAGACTCAATTTTATTTAATAACAAGGTGTAGGTTCCCCTATACCATACACCCCCCTTAGAAAGGAATCTTGTCCCAAGAGTTGTAATGTGCTCCATGCCTCAACATTGCTGCTACATGCATCTTTAGACCTGTTGTCATCTTCCTTCTTATCCCTAGATCAAAAACTGATGCCATCTCAGTCCTTAGACCTGCAAACAAACAATCATTAACCATACTTTTATCTTTCACCTTCTTTGTTTCATTTATACAATTGTATCTCCCTACCATGCCTTACATACTCTACCTTGCCCTCTCTGTGATCAAACCTGTGTTTCTTTCTTCATTTTGTTTTTTTTATAACTATCCTCAGACCTTCCATACTACTATTATCATGTAACCATGCATTAGCAACCTTATCCACCCCCACACTAGAAAATATCACTTGCTTTGTAGCATTGAACTCAGCTATAGGACACACAATGGTCCCAATTATGATTCCATCTTACTTCACAAACCTTCCCTCAAACATCTTACCCTATTTTCCATGCTTCCCTGTAGACTTTTCACCACTTACCTTGACTATACTAGACTTACATGAAAGTTTTGATCTTCCACTCTTGGAATCATTAGACTCCTTGTTATCCCTCCATCATTCCTTTGCTTCTTATCTACTGTCCCATCACCATTAACTTGCTCCAAACCTACAAACATTTTGTCTTTTCTGCCCTCAAGCCTTAAAGGCTCTTTTTTCCAAAAATTACAACTTTAGACTTACCCTTGTCTCTTGCATTTCCTTGCAAAGGATTCAACTTAAAACTTTTAATATCCTTCCTAATTGTATAGGTGTTTTCCCTACCATCATACATGGACCTTCTATCAAATTTCTATGGTCTCCCCAATAGCAAATGACAATAATCCATTGGTAACACATCACACAAGACCCTATCTTTGTACTTCCCAATCTATAAATCCTCATAGGCTTGTTCATTTACCACTAAATTTTGACTATAATTCACCCAAAAAAATTTGTAAGGTGCTACATGAGGTATCTTCTCTAAATTTAATTTGTGTAGCATCTCCCTAGACACCATATTATCCTAAGAACCTGAATCCATAACAACTTGGCACACTTTACCTTTGCATTTGCATGAAGTTCTAAATAGACTCCTTTGGTTCATATCTTCCTCCTTAGGTGCTTGCAACAAGGTTCTTCACATCATGAGTGCTTCTCCCACCTCTGGGTATGCAAGAGTACTTAAAATTTCACACTCTTCCTCTTGGACTAGTTGTGTTCTTTCACTCTTCCTATCACCACTTGATGTTGAACCTTGGTTTTGAGGACATTTGAAAGATGGGTATCCATATTCATTGCATCTATAACACCTTCCTGATAATTCATTGTAATCTCTCCTTTTTCCAAAGTTAGTTCTTCTCTCCATCCTCCTCTTGCTTTAGGTGCTTTCTGCTCCTTATGGGTGTGTGCAGAACTTGAGTCCCTTTTGGCCAAAAAAAAGTGGAAGTGTTCCTTGATTTTCAGAATTTGACATTGACGAGGGAAGCAGAGATGGAATCTTCAAAAGTCATAAATCATACAATGTATTTTCAGTCTAGTTTCCAAATATGTAATTTATTTCAATACCTAGATTATGGGAATTAATTTCAATGAGCGTTTCCAAAAACCACTATTTAAAAGTCACTTTTTTATACCATACCATGGATAATACGACATCCATATTTTGACCTAAATTATCATCATATTTTTCAAATCCTTTTGGGAAAAAAAGATTTGTGAGCTCAACTGACTTGTTTTCTTTGATATTTTTTTTGTAATTTTTATTGGTTTTAATTAAATTTTTTTATTAGGCATATTATTGTCATTTTGAAAAAAATCATTGTAATGCGACATGCATAAGATGACCTCAACTTATCATTTTTTGAATTTTTTTTCTTTTAAGCGAAAAAAAATTTTGAAGTTTGAATTACTCATGCAATCAGTTCATCAAATGTTATGTTGATCAAAGAAGTTGATACTAAAAAACACGATAATTCAACTTTATGGATGGTTTCATTAGAAAGTGAATTAGAAAAATAGAAAAATATTCAAATTATTAAAAAAATTACATATTTGGAATGCACCTTTGTCTCTCATCTATAATGGGTTTTAATTTCGTAAAAAATTTCTACAAAATAGGTCTTCAAACATATGTCCAAAGTCATTATTTTCCTGTGACATTAACAAGACCTTCAAGTTGCAGGTCAAACTAGGTCCAAAGCTTAGGTTTGGGTCCCCAAGCCATTTCCCGAACCAAAAAACAAGCCAAAAAACCCACTCAAAAATTCATAATTTAAAAAACGGGATCCCGTTTTAAAATGGGATCAGGATTTCATAAAACCATTTTTTTATGGTTATATGAGGATCATTTTGTAAAATGGTCCATGAAAATTTCCATTTTAGGAAGGACATAAAAGCAGGGATCCGTTTTGAAAACTCGAAAAAATGAAATTACTAAAATTGATTTCAAATATAGAAAGGTTGCAAAGCAGGGATCGTTTTGAAACTTTCAATTTTGAAATTTTTCATTTTGGAAAATTTTCAAAATAGGATCCCATTTGAAAATTTTCAAAACGAACACACAAATAGGATCAGATTTTTGAAGAATGGGATCTATTTTTTTTTTTTTCAAGGCCAAACTCTCAGGATCCCAAGCTAACGAATCCCATTTTAAAAAAATGAGATCGACTTTTTTTTAAACGGATCCGACTTATTAAAAGTGGGATCCCACTTTCAAAATTCAATTAATTTTTTTACTAAGGCAAAAAAACTACGTTCATGGACTCATCTTCTTACACTTACCCTTACTCTTATTAGCATCTTCAGGTCTTCCTTGGTATGCCTTAGTGTTAGTTGTTCCTTTTCCCCTAAGTGTTACCCACTCTTCCTCTTGTTGCCTTCTCTTGTCTCTTGATTTTTTCATACGCCCTCATTTCCATTTAGTATTCGCTAATTTTGGTGCCAACAAACTGATTTCTTCTAAATGGTATACGAGACCATTCAAATATCTAGCTACCATTTCTTCTCATCTTCTTCATGCTTGGTTTCTCATACTTAGCCTATAAAATTCTTGATATATTGGCCGCATGACAACTTTTGTCTAAGATTTTTTTTTAACTTCTTAAGTAACTAAACATTATAATTATAAGAATTTACCTTTCAGTTTTGTCTTCATTCTTTCTGAAGAAGTGATCTTTCTTTTCCCTTGCTTTTTCCTTTCATCTTGCACAAAATTCCACCATAACAAAGCATGTCCTTTTACTTTAATTTTAGCCTTCTTCACCTTATGCTCTTCATAAATCTCTTCACTCTCAAAGTAGTTATCTAAAGCCCCTATCCAATCCAAGATCTCTTCATTATCAAGTTTTCCTACATACATAGGCACATCCATTTTTCCATGTCCATTCTTCTTCATAGCCTTCAAAAGCTTCATCATTTTCACATGATTTGGATCCATCTCCTCTTCTTCACTAGAGGTCTCTTCCTCTTTAGAATCACCTTCTTCCAAAAGAACCCTACCTATAGCTTTGATCACAACAATTTCCTGCTTCAGGGCTTCTATTTCTTTGTCATGGTTTTCAATCTTCCTTTCAACAACATTCCTATTAGGAGGAATTTTCATTCCTCCAATTACCCTCTTCTTCTTACACACAAAACTTCAACCTTCTTTCACAAGATACATACTCCCTTGCTCTGATACCACTCTAATGCCAATCAAGGTGGAGAAACTAACAACCAGATCCAAAATCACTAGACATTAATAAGACATCAACCCTTGAAAATTAAAATCACCCAAATTGAATCAACTAACAAAAAAAGGCTTGTATCCTATAAATCTCAACAAAAGGGATTATATTTTTAGAAAAATCCATACAAGTGCTATCCAAACATTAGACTAGACTTTTCTCAGATTCCAAAATACTATCCTAGAAGACCCCACAAGGTTTCCTTGTACCAACATTGAGAAACATCAAACTATCCTAAAAAAAGGCCACTAGAGTTAGCCTTATTTAAAAAAAAAGGTATCCTCCAGCCACCTTGTACGCTCAAAAAATATTTAGATAGTCTTAAATTGTGATCCCAAATTGCAAATTCTCTAATCAATTCACCACTACAAGACTTCTACGGTGCTACTCCAGCAAACCCTCCAAATACACACATAAACCTAGGGTTTATTAAAAACCTACATTCCACACCACCTCCTAATATCTCAAAACCAATTCAAACACTCTTAAATAAACTTTTACATGCTTAATAATTCAAAAGAAATGACCTCCCACTTATATTTCACCAAACCCTAGACTAAAACATCTACTTTCATGTATTTTTCCACACAAACCCAACAAGAACAACAACCCAATATTCTTTATTTCTTTACCTCAACATAAAACACTCATCTTAGCACTTAAATATCCTCCACGTGACTCAATACACCAATCACAGTGAGCACAATTGGTGTATGTCCCTTCAAAACATAATAAATGCTACAAAACCCCAAAACAAGGTATACCCACTAGTCCTTAGGGAAACAGTTATAATATGCTTCAAATTCACTTATAAACTATCAAACCAGTTGTAAAACACTATTGATTCATGCCACTACAGCATCCACAAATAATTTGTACAATATAATGACTGTACATTACTGTACAAATCTGAAAAGGATGAAAAAAACTTAGAAAATTCCTAAAAATAGTGAGAATTCAATTGGGTTTTCTTTCAAAATATCCAAGCCAACATTTACAATGATGATTTCCACATTTTTAAAGGTTTATTCACCCAATAAAACTGAAACAACAACCTCTAACTGAATTTTTAATCCCCTTATGACCGTTGGATGCAAATTACATTGTTTTTAGAATTTTGTTGACAACATTGTTACACATTTTGCAATATTTACATTTGTGGCCCCAAGTGACTCTAAAAAAACCAAATACACCTTGAATGGTCTTATTGTACCTTATTCAACATAGACTAAGACCTTAGACTCAGAAACCAACCAAACCTTACCTAGACCACTTCACCATCCATGACCTTGATTAACACTTTCACATTATTTTTATCATATTTTGCAACTTCCTCATTGCTTATTGATTAAAAGACTTTCAAATTGACCCATTGGACCTTGAAGACTCAATTTTATTTCATCACAAGATGTAGATTCCTCTGCACCACATTCTCTCCAAGAAATGCCAATTTCTTGAAGGATTTCATCTATTCAGCATAATATGAGAATATATCTGCTTAATATGCAATGTATGTGGAAATATTGTGAAAGAGTGTTATAAATACATTGCGGGATCACCCTCTCGGGTTTTGCAGAGCTTGAAGTGTAGGAGGAAATCTAAGTTACTTTGTATTGTTCATTGGCCCACCTTCTTTAAGGTTGTTGACTATTGGACTTGGCAAATCCATAGGCTTCCCTGAAGATCTAGTTGGAATTTAAAAGAACCAATAGATCCTTAGTCTTGTCTATTGAATTTTCTCTTGAAAATTCTTGCTCAAATTGCTGAAATGATAAAAATGACTTGAAAACTTGATTATATAGGAATCAAGACCTAATTGATCATTATTTAGGTCTCAAAGGCTGACATCAACCAAAAATTTGAATTAAAATGGTGAATTTCTCGCTCAAATTTCAAAAAAAACCCAAATGGGACTCATTTTTCACCCTTGGTGAATGGGTCCCACCTAAGGGGCCTCATTCACCCAAGGTGGTGAATGAGTCCCACCTTAGCTTTTTCATGTGCATTTTTGGGATTTTCAGTGTTTTAAGTGAGTTTGTCAGGTTTTTAGGTGAAATAAGCCTTGAGATCGGAAATAATGAGTGTTAGGGGCCTATTAATGATGATTTTAAAGGTTAATTAATGCAATGGTGCCAAAATATGTCTAAATTAGGTAAGTGATTGTACTATCTCAAAGAAGGGAGTAAATTTCAGTTACCACATGAACATCTCACCATATACCGCCTATTTTCCAATGGTCTAAGAACTAAAATAATGAGTCTTAGGGGCCTATTAATGATGATTTTAAAGGTTAATTAATGCAATGGTGCCAAAATATGTCTAAATTAGGTAAGTGATTGTACTATCTCCAAGAAGGGAGTAAATCTCAGTTACCACATGAACATCTCACCATATACCACCTACTTTCCAATGGTCTAAGAACTAAAATGTGCTCCCACACCCAAAATATAACAATTCTACTCCACCCCATAAGCTTTTTTCTCCCTTATAAAATTATTTACATGTTCCTATATATCTATGCTAGTAAAGATTGAGCCCATGTATATAACCTCCCCTCATTTATCATCCCCTCAAGCACTCTCACTTACACAATAATAAATAATTCATGATCACTTTTAAAGAAATAATATGATAGTTTCAAAGACCTAAAAATATGTGTAAATACTTGAACCCTCCCATCCCTTGATCAATTCAATCTCATTCCATATAACTAGTAAATCATTTCTCATAAATAACAACTCCAAAGCCTCTGTATCCCTCTCTAGCTCATACTCCACTAAGAATCCATAAATCATTAGCTATAATACCTTCTAGAAAGCCTCTAGTGTCAACATAATATTTATTTTAGATAGATAGAAGGATCTATTGTCATTGTACCACCTCTCCACAAATGCTATCAACACA
>VDFB02099592.1:0-39429 GCA_007258455.2 Sequoia sempervirens | reverse complement strand
TTTTTGAGGGGATTTTAGGGGACGGGGGGACGGCTGTATGGTATATATATATATATATATATAGAGAGAGAGAGAGAGAGAGAGAGAGAGAGAGAGAGATTTTAAAAATATAGGGAAATTTTAGATATTGAGAGATAAATTTTAAAAATATAGGGAAATTTCAGATATTCATGAGTAATGATAATCATAGCAATGAACATTCATAAAGTTGCAAATGTAATCACCAATCATATTGACATATGCATCATAGAATCGAATTATCGAACAAATTTATACTACAACTACCTAATTGCTTCCATGGACCATAATTCATGTCAAATAGTCAATGTGCATATGATATAAAATAATAAAATGCCCAAAAGGCTACAAGTTTGTACTACAAATGTCAAAATGACAAAGTCACAAGTGTCCAAAACATAGTAATAAAAAGTATGATGGCTGCCGCTACTCGGCATCTCCAATATCTCCTTCAAACCCTCTTCTTTCTCTTCTCACTTTTGCTCTTGGCCGCAATTTTTTCTTGGCAAGTTAAAATGAGGTCAAATGAAGGTAAGAAGATGTTTTAAGTGGCCATATTAGGGTTGGGAGGGCATGGGGCCCACAAAGGAAAGAATAAAAAAAAAGAAAATTTAAAAAAACCTTTTTTTTTGTGTTTAAAATGCAATTGGGCAAAGGGGGACGATCGTCTGTCTTTGAGACGGTCGAGGGTTGGCTAGGCGTCCCCTATCCATCCCTTGGACGGCTGGTTGTCCCCCTTCTATTTTGAGACGTTTTGTCCAATTGGGGACGTCCCCGAAAATCGGAAACTTTTTGGGGACTGCTGTCAACCGTCCCCTAGGCGTCCCCCGTCCTCAAAACATTTTCGGGATGGGTACTGGGGGCAAAAACCAAGGGGACGCGTCCCCGTGTATCCTTGTATTTTAATCTCTTCTTTTGGGCATCCCTTTTGGAGGGAAAAACATTTTGAACTTCTAGGTTTGAGAATGCTATATGTATAGGGCCTTGCCTCTTCATTTGGCATCTATTGCTTATCATAACGAAGTGCTGCTGAAATTGTTTCAGAACTCTTGCTTCGAGGAATGCATACCTCCTAGCCTTCATCAGTTTTGTGCTTGAGAGATAGTACCTAGCTGATTTGAGACTGCTTCTTCATTCAAAGGTGGTAGATAGAGCTTCATTGGAGATGGCTTTTTTTTACGTCTTTTGATTTTGTTGTGGTAACGAGCTAGCTTTTAGTTTCTGCCCTTTTTGGTGTGTTTCCTTTAGTTTCATGTTACTGGTTTGGTGTATGGCTGTAGCACGTTTTTACTCACATCTTCTAGAGGAGTGGAGCGCTTTTTATGGGTATTAAGTCTTGACTCGTTAGATTGCTAGCACTTGGGCGCCCCTATGCTCTAGTTTGGGTGATTTTACAAGGTGTATTGAATTTTTAGCTGAGGTTGCCCTTCTCAAGGAGGTTATTCCATTTGCTGTTCATGCCTTTGGATGCATGCCAAAATAATAATGACTGATTGGAGTGGTTTGGCTGTTAGAGAATGGACGCCTAGCCTCTAGGCACCTTCTTTTAGTTTGGAGTCAATCGGAGAATATTTGAGGGAGTTATGAGCATTTTGGTGATTCTAGGGCTTGCTGGTCTGAATTTCTGAATGCTGCAATTCTATATTAGACCTGGTATAATCTCCATTTTGTCATATTTTCATGTTGGATATCTTTGTATTAGCATTGGAGATTATTGTCTAACATTCTGGCTATCTAGTTGATATGAATAACTCCTTTTTCAGTGCATAAGAACTAATATTATTACGTTGAATCAGTAGTATTGATCAGGTCTTTCCATTTCTACACTTTGCTTTCATACCTGCTGAAAAGTGGAAGAGGTTGGCTTGTTGCCTAAGTATTTTATTTCCTTACTTTCTGTAGCCCACTGAAAGTGGAAGAGGTCGGCTTGCCGCCTAAGCATTTACTTTCTTTATTTTCCAGTAGCCCGTTGAAAAGTGGAAGAGTTTGGCTTGCTGCCTAGTTTTTACATTTCTTCAGTGTGGTCGGCTAGCCGCCATCAGCATTGTACTTTCAGCTTTTCAGATTTTATCTAACAGATCCCCTTACACCGTATGCTCTCACCTTGCCCACTTCGGGATTTGGGTGATCAAAAAGTGAAGGGTTGCATTCCAGTTGCTTATCTTTCATCAACGTTAACGGGTGAAGTTTATGTGGAAAAATTCGGGAAAAAACTAAGGGGGATATTCCACCTTAGTCTGCTATCTCATTCTATTTTTCCTCTCTCTGGTTGCATGCATATTATCTTGATGATGGATCATGGAGTTTGCTCCGAAACTTTGATTCATAAAAATGCACACAGTTTCAATCCAAAAAATTAACAATTCATTATCATGGAATGTGGAAACTTGATGTTAACAAAACAAAAACTTAAAAACAAAACAAGAGTTCATTTGTAAAAAAAATGTAGAAAAAAAGACCAAAAAACTTAAAAAACCTACCTCTTTTGAAGAAATCTTCCTCTACAATATTCTTGGCAATGAACAAAGACTTGCAAATGCTTAGGAATAGCACAACAACCAGCTTCAAACAATCAACAATCAACCTTCAACTCTATTCATGCTTGTGCAAACAAGAAAAAAAGTTCAGCAATGGAGGCAAAAATCTTGTTTTTCATTCACAAATTGATGAATGAGTATGTTTTTGCCTATTTGATGTGTTAAGAGGCATGAACTAGGGTTGGAGGAATATTTTAATGTTTAGAAGTCAAAGAGGAAGTCAAAAAAATATTAAAAAATTGCAAAAAAGTCTTCAAATTCCACGGCATGGGTATTTTTTACCCCGTGTTTGAACCGGTTTCGTCTCTAGGCTGACAGGACCGGACCCACAAACTGTGTTCTGGACCCTGTTCGGAACCACAGTTTGTGGCCCAGACCCGGACCTTGAACCAGGGCCGGACCGGACCTAGACCCCGAACTAGGGCCGGACCAGACCCGGACCTGCCTCCAGAACCCAATGAACCGGTAACTTAGCTTTAAGTGTGTGAATATTGGACCTTTGGAGCGTGTTGAGATACATATTCAGTTGTACAAAATAGCCATTTTCTTTCTCAACACTGTCTTCCATGTCTTATCTCTTTTTAGCAGTTTGTATATGTCACCATTCTCTGATAACTGTGTGTCTGCTTGCATTCAGTAGAATTTTTTTGCAGAATACTATGAGCAATTGCCATTTTGATTAAATGTAATTGTTGTCTTTTTATGTTTTTGTCACTTTGCCAGTGAAATATTGCAAAGTAATCTACTTTTATGATTGTTTTATACAGGAAATTCTAGAGTTGCTTGCTGCGTGGAAATGTTACTTGGACTTAGCATTGTGCATATATATTTATGCTCCTTCAAGCAATGGTCAGATCTTTTTCACTGGTGAAAATCCACCTTTGAGTTACCGTGATATTCGTGTTAGACGCATACCATTCACCACACGCAGACCAACTTTGAAAGAAGCAAACAGGATTTACAGTCAATTGACATGTGTACACTTTACTGAAAGAGCAGAGGTCCAGGTTCCCAAACAACTAGAAGAACCATCTACAAGCTCAGATAGAGAGAAAGGGAATAACAAAGTGGTAACGGAAACCAAAATGAAAAACAAGGACAAAATAGAAAAGGAAATAATTCCTGAAGTTAGTTCTGAGTTGGAACATCTAGATGGTTTATGCATTTCGGTGTCAATAATATCAGTGACACAACGATGGTAAACCAGTCAACCCCTCTCCATGAAGCAGCTAAGTCAGGCAACACATCACATGTTCTTGAGCTGCTGGAGCAAGACAATAACCCTTGCATTAAAGATGAGAGAGGTCGGACACCATATTTATTGGCACCAGACAAAGAAACAAGAAATGTATTTCGGCGTTTCATGGCTGCATATCCTGATAAGTGGGATTGGCATGTGGCCAATGTGCCAAGTCCACTGACAGCAGAAATTGAAGCTGCCCAAGCAGCAAAGCAGGTAATATGAATTTCACTGCTGCATTTAAATTAATTCTAAGATGCTGAAGTTTTGCTTAATGTAAATGCATCAGTTGCAAAAAGCTGTCTGGTGGAGCTCGGAAAAACCATGACTATATTTTTCAAGGGAACACTGAGACATGAGTCTTGTGTCATGTCAATGCAAATTCATTTTTTATCATTCACATAAGTTAAGTGATCTTGGATTTTACTTGTTTTGAATCACATATACATAAAATTTCTGCAAACCTCCAATGATCATAGAATTGCTTTATTTTGTTGGCCTCTTTATGACGGAAAGGAAAAGATTCTATTTTCTTTTTCAATAAAATTTAACTTGTGAAAAGTAAAAAGATTCTAGGTAAAAATCACTTGGATCAGATCAGTTTTTAAATTTTTTTACAAACAGCCATATTGATGAAAAGGAACATAGAGGTTCAAGAGATTATCATCCTGATAGAGATCAGAGTTGCCCAAAACTAGAAATATTAACAAACGATACATATATATGACGTAAACATATAAGACATGTCATTAGAAGTTATTAATGGAGGATATCTTCAGAGGTTTGGCCTGTTGAAAGGTCAGATATGTTGACCAGTGTGGAGGCTAGTCCTGGGTCTTCCTTAAGCATTTCAGGTACACTGCCGCACCTCCCTGTGTTTGACCACCTTGGAATGCATTCCAGGGGTCAGCTTGGACCATGAATCAGATAGATTAAAATTCTTTGAGTTGAAGTTTCTCTTGGGGACTGTACAGTGCTGAATTTGTTGTGCAGCCATTGTACATTCTCTTTTTGCCCTTTCATTGCTTAGAATCCTTTCATTGGCTTCAGTTCTATTCAGGACACTTTGGTAAAGAGGATAGATTATTGCAAGGTCTTCTTCCTGTTTCTTTAGCCAGTTAACTATTGCTTTTGTATTCTCATTCTTGCCTTAACATTGCTGAGCAATAGGTTGACACACTGCTGGTGGTTGTTATACTGTATATTTTTGGCTTTGATGACTTTTGTGAGGCCTCAAAGGGATTTGTAATTCTGTATTCATTTACCATTCATAAAAACTTATTCAATCATGGTGTGTTGAAAGTCTCCAAGTTCATACATGCCTATGGTCCTTTCATGAATTACAACTGGAAAATAGATTACACCATCTTTTACTAATCTGTTGTGAATTTCCTTTCTTTAATATTCTCTATATTCTTGTTCCAGCTGTTAATGGTTGATCTGTTTTTCTAAATATAATCCTCTCCGACCTGTTACATTTATAGGCAGAGAAAGATGCCAAGAGGAAAGCAAAAGCAAAGGAGACGAAGAAATTGCGTAAAGAAAAAGAGAAGGAACAGGTAGATTGGCCTTATGGCCAAATATATTTTCTTTTCTATTAGCTTTCTATGCCATTTAGGACCGAATGGAATGTTCATATTGCCCTGCTTTTTGAACTTCTGAATCAGATATGCCTCACTGTTGTCTCTTACATTAATGAACATGTTTTTTTGTAATCTAGACTTGTCTTTTCTCAGTTTAGGGTTACATTTCTGCTGCAGGAAAAATCACTCAATGAACAAGCAGCTTCTGCAATTGTACATTATGGACAGGATGGTGTCTCCTACCTACTTCAGAAAGGGAAGGCACTGCCCAACATGAATTCACAGGCATTTCAAGAGGTTTTTGTCATATATCATCAATCGGCATTATAGCATTTTGAGGCATAAAATTTGTTGCTGACATGAAGGTTGATGGGTTCTAAGCATGTTTATTTATTTGTTACAGGAACTATTGAAGGCACAAGCCGTAGAGAGAGAAAAACGAGCTGCAGCTGCTATGAAGAGATTCTCAGTGCTTGGCAACAGCTCTGGAAATACTGCTTCTGCACTACCAAACAGTGTCGGAACTAGGGATGTGAGTTGTGATATTCGGTGCTCATGCTGTACAATCTCATTGGCTGGAAAAGTACCTTTCCATAGATACAACTATAAATATTGTAGCACGTCATGTATGCATGTCCATAGAGAAATGCTTGAGGATGGATAGATGATTGCGGGTGTTCTATTTATGCAAAGTGTATTGATGATGCATATATTTTTTTGTTGCACTCAATGTTTTGCAGTTCAAACTTCAAATGTTGATGAAAGATCTATTCAATGTGAATGTTGATTTGAAAAAGAAGGCATCATTCATAACAAAATTAAAATCACATACACCTTTTTATTTTGAAATTTAATTATTCTTCCTATGGTTATTTGAGAACAAGTGTTTGATTTCTGTTTGAGCAAGGATCATGCATTTCTTTCTGATTAGGATAGTTTAACATGTCAATATGTAATCTGATCCTTGCTTAGTGGTTTGACCAAGAGGATAAACTATTTATGATGTTACAGGGAAATAGAAATAGCTATTAAAATTTGAAGAATAAAGAAGGCATTCGTCACTTCCAGTTTTTGAGATTATCATATATATGTGCGATATTTGTAACCTAACTTGTTCACTGTATTAGCTCTCAAAAACACGGGTTTGAACCACGAGAGGTTGCCAAACTCTTACAACGTTTTAGGGTAACAGATAAGGCCAAATGATTTAAACCTTCTTCTCTTTAGGTGCTGCTAGACAAGTATACCTATTTGAATAAAGCAGACTTGACCTCTGTTCATTTCCTAAAGCAATTTACCCACACTGGCAAATGGGAGTGGATAAATGAGTTTTATTTTGGTACAAATTGTATAAGCAATATCAAGGCTAAAATCTAATGTGTTCATATGAAAAAATGAATGAAACTAAATAGTGGAATGATAGAGACTAGTGCCTTATTGGGTGTACGGAGTCAAATGAAAATCTGAAATGAGTAACTTCTTTCTGACAAAAAACTCAAATTGTTTGGCATACAATTTTAAGTTTATAATTGGTATAAACATGCAAGGATGTGACTACTGAGTTCTTAATGATCCAAATGAGATTCCCTAATTACTATGATTGACTAAAAGGACTTAATCTTTCCTTGAAAGAACCAATTAATCCAACCATACAGATACAAGAAGTGTGCATTGATAAACTTAAAAATATCCATGATATATCAGTTTAAACAATTAGAAAACATCAACCTTGGAGACAACTTCAACAATACTTTCAATTAATGCAACAAACATTTGATACCAGAAAAATGTCACCACATCAAATGAATTCAATTGAAATATCCATTGTTTCAAACATGCATCATAGTCTCAAAAAAAAAAAACATTTTGTGATCTACTGTATTTTTTACTCGCTATCTGCTCCCCTTTTTCACTATCAAAAAATGGTATTTATACATCTACCACATGAAAAGTCGCGTCCATTTGTATTCAAATCTTGGGCAATTATTTCATTCGGGCCTTTTCAAATGTTTGCTTAACACCCGCTGAGACGTCTTGTAGTCATATTGACACTTCGAGTCCCCCCGACAGCCAATATATCACATATCGCTATGGAGTCATGCAGTCTGATCGACGTTCTGAGTCTCCTTGAGAATTATTCCTTCGGTCTTGAATATGTCACTGTAACTCTCACCGATGAAGCCTATCGCTGTGACTTTGTGAGTCGGGCAAACGCTCCACAGATTACTTCGTGTTTTGCCGAGATTTCTTTCAGTCTGTCTTCTAATCACCGAGGCATAATAATTCTCCCGTCGATGAAACTTCATTCGGCATGACTCTCTTAGCTCTCGCCGATGAAGCAAGTCTCATCGATGATTATTTCTTCCACATGCATCGCCAAGTTTGAATCCTGTACAACTCTGTCGGTGTGACATAGGGGGTCGGTAAGACTCCTTGACTTCATTCCGATGACGATGACGGAACCCACCCTGCCTTATCGGTAAGACCAAATGAACGTTGCGGGACATTACTCCGATTGCTCCTGTCTTGGCGACATAGCTCTTTGTGTTTCATCGGTAAAACACACAGGTGCTCGCTATGACTTATCCTGACGATTGTTGTCTCGCCGATATGTCTCTATGTGTTCGATCGGTAAGACACAAATAGGCTCAATATGACTCACCCTGATGCATATTGTCTTGCCGATAGGATCTTTCTTTCGCTGAGACTATGAATTGTGTCTGCCTGACGTGTATTACCAAATGAATTTTTATTGGTAAGACAATCTTGATCTCTTGCTGATAGATTGCAAAAAGACATATGTTAGTATAAAATGCTTTATGGATTGGTGAGACCTGCATCATGTTACACCAATATGGTTTATACATTGAAATACTCAGGGTTAGAAGAATTCTATGGGACCAAATGACAAAATATGGGCAAAAATGTTATGCAAAGCGGATGTCTGTGCTTATGGTAAGGACTTCTTTGGAAACTCATGAGTATAAACAATTGTAAAATTTTCAAAATTTTACAGTTCCAACACACTGATAGGACTTAACAATTTGCACAATGGGAATTGTTACTTTATTTTGAAACTCATGGAATAATCTATTATTTACATTAACATTCCCTTGACAAATAGCTTAGATGGGTGAAAAGGATGGGTCTTGACAAATAAGCTATGTTAGGTACCCATATACAAAAATGTTATCTACCCAAAGGGAGATGCCCTCCCAAAGAAGCAAGAGACAGAAGAGATTTCTCCCAAGAAGAGAGAGATAAGCCTAGGAGGATCAACTTTCCCCATGCTGTAGAGGTGAAGGTGGTCAAAACAGTCTTGTAACAAGTATTGGAGTAGGCCTCACAATGAACAATGCATCTCCCCTTTGGAAAAAAAAACCCCACGTTGTATATCTGCTGGATTCTTATTCTAAAGGTGGAATCAAGGGAGACAGACGAATATCTCAAGAAATTTTTCTTATTTCTACATTTCTATTCTGAAATATGAGTGGATCTAATCAATAGACTTCGGTACCATAGGATTCTTCACCATGAAAATATGTAGAGGTTAAGGAGATTTAACATGAGGGTTTTAATGTATTTTCAAAACATCCAAAGATGGCGATGAATCAATTGGAGAGCTATCATCAAAGAGGATAACCATGTCTTCAATAATTTTATGGAGATCTCAAATGTTTGGTAAGGGTGTATCTCAACATGTATGACCATGGTGAAGAGTTACCATAAGCGTTTGGAAAAGCCATATCTATAGAAACAACAAAAGAATCTTGGTAGCGATGGTTGCAATTTCTATTGAAGAAATATTAACGAACAAGTCATAACAAGCATATAGAGGTTGTAATGGATCTCCGCACAACTCTTTATCGTACCCATACAAAACTCAACTTTTGTATCGACTTTTGTTTGGTTTGTCATCAATTATTTGCATGTCAATCTAATTCAATTTTTGGTCTCCTCTGTCAGTTTGAGAGGTTGTCATGCCATGGTCTCTGTACTTTGACTAATGACAAACATGAAACAAGTGATTAAATATTAAGGGCAACATAAGAGCAAGGAATGATAGAACAGGGAAAGATGACACAATTTGCTTGACATTAAAAGTGACATCTCTTTTTGCTTGGATCCCAGCTGAGGATAGAAAGGGTGTCATGCCCCCGCCAAAACGTTATAGATCATAGCATACATATTAAAATCCAACAACTAGGCAATTAAAAGTAGGCTCTATCATATGCAGTTAATAATATAATAAATTGGCAGTACTAGCAAAATAGTATAATTAAAATTAAATTATGATTTTCAAAGAGCAGCAATGGTATGAAGGGTGGTGACTCCAACAATTGGGTATAAAGGGAAATCATTTCATTGTGAAGCGGATAATAATTGGGAATAAATATGATACGACCTTGCAAGTAAATATTACAGTCAAAGAGGACAAAAATCTTTCGAGGAAATTAAGAGACTCAAGGATGAAAATTCTTACTTCTTCTATCAAGTTACTAGAACAAAACCCATAACTCTTCTAGATATCAAGGACAAACATTCAAGGAAAAATAGTTGCCAATAGGAAGAATTATAGTGAAAAAATCAAGTCTATTTTCAGAATTATGTGTCATGTCCCTGAAATTGTAATACTAAGTTATAAGGCATCATTAAATAAATAAAATATATATTAACCATTTAATACTATTATAATTATAATTATCAAAGATAATATTATAATTATATTATCGAATATAATATCATAAATATTAAAATATATGGTTATAATCATTATAAGAGATAAATATAAAGACACCACATTTAATTAAGTTTTAAAGAAACTGACTTCACCTTAATATACTCATATGAAATCATGGCTGATAATCGTATGGAAATCGTGGATGTTTATATGAGCATTTATCTTTAACATAAAGATGAACATATACCATAATAATGTTTAAAACAAAAAGGATCGTGCTGTTGTTTAAAGAATCGCCTCCTTTGAATTGATGAGATCAACTCATAAAGGATCATGGTTCCTTGAATAGACGGCTTTCTTGGGCAGATCGAAAGAGTATAACAAGAAGAAAAAGTGCAAGTTAACGGAGGGAAGGAAAATGGAGGATGAATTAAATGTAAAAGAGGATTATATTAATAAGCAGCAATTTAGTTTAGAGTCAGCGGTTGGATGTGTGAAAAGGCAGCGATCAGACCAATATGCAAGACATCAATTTACATATAGGTGTTTTAATGAGCATAAAGAAACAATAGTTAAGGAAGCGCTTAAAAGCAAACAAGAATTGTTAAGAATTAAATAAGGACTGGTAGATAAATATTAATGCTTACTAAAGGTAGCGACCACATGAAGAGGTGTGACTCTATAGAAAATAAGATATAAGAGCAAGTTTGCAAATGTGGGAATGGGAAGGAAAATAGCAGACCAAATATATATACAGGTTTTAAGGAAGTAAGCAACTCGTTGAAAGGAGATATATGAGGCAATTGATGAACTCCGCAATAAGGGGAGTAAGTAAATATAATCTCATTTATAAAAAGTATATATATATATATATATCATTAAGTGATAATGATGCTTGCAGCAATTTTTGAGTCTTATAAATAGCTAATATACTTTAAATAAGTATTGACAATAGATTCTTATTTATCTGATTTACACTAAATGACATTTTCTGAGTGTGAAGAACAGATCGTTCGGAAGAAGAATAAAACATTATAGGCAGATCGATCAGCAAACATAAAAGCTCAGTCTGCATAATTTATCTGATAACTGTAGAATTATGAATTAAAATAATTGTGGTAATATTTAGGAATGCAAAGTGTTGTTCAAATACAGTTAATGATTTATGCATATTGTTATTTGTAACTTATGATATTACCTTCATAATTCACTATGTATTGCTGATATGATTGTTTGCAAATATGAAGTTGATTATATATTATGCACATATCTCTACCATGATGAGAGGAAGGGGAGTTACAAATGGGGTATGGTGATGGGGCCCTTTTCTAGGTACACCACTTGAGAGGGGACAGGATGAGCCCACATGGGCCAAATGGGTATTGCCTTTTAGTCCAAAGGGTTCTGCCTTTGGGCCTAGGAGTGTTGGGCTGCCAGGACACCCTTTGAAACCTCACTCCCTATCATGGTATAGTAATATATGGAGACCAATCACGAGGAAATGGGGAAAGATGACAAGATGAAGGGATAACGACAAAATTAAAATCCTCATTAGGTAGGCCACCTCATATGAATGACATGGGCCCCATAGGGCCAAAGGGGTACTGCCTTTTAGTCCAAAGGGTATTGCTTTTGGGCCTAGAGAGGCTAAGGACACCCCATCAAGTCACTCTCTTCCATGTTCTCCCATGGTTGAGCATCCCTAGGATAAGGCAATAACTAGATTAACGAACTTACTATGGATTTGCTAATGTTTAGCCATGATACTCGACTTGCTTAGTTATTATTGTAATTGATCTCTACTTGTTTGTAGGGATTACCAAGGTACTCTCTAAATCCATTGTTTGCTTGGGAATTTGGTAATTTAGGTTAAAATTAGTATAATTCCTATAAGGGACATTACATTATGTCAAAATGATAAATATGATTATAATAAAATTCATAATTTTTGATTTAGTTATATTTATAAATTTAAATACAATTATCATTTTTAAGTTAGAAATATTGTTTAGAGGAAAAAAATAGAAATAGAAATAGAAATAGAAATGTTCTAGAAAGGGGCATTACAAGAGATGTAAGTTAATGCATGTTTTCTTTTTGGCTTAACTACTTAGCAATTCGAAAAGTGGTGACAATGTTGTTAATCTTTGAACATAGTTCCACATGGGATAGAGAAAATATGGTAGAGTGAGCTGAAATTTTTCCCATGAGTTGAGAGGAAAAGTTGGTGCACTTTTCCAATGGTCTATCCACTTATAATCTCTACTCATCAGTCTAAATATAGGTGACATGGGTTTTCTCTACCTAAATTTCTGCCTAGCTTAAGGCATAATGGGTATGTCTTAGGAAAACTTTTGGTGTAGCCAAACTATCAATTTCTTTTCTCAACATAAGAAAGATTCATTTGTTAAATGGGTGTGTGGCAAGGGTGGCTCAACCACATGTAATTTTCGCTTCATATAACAACTTGGCCTAAGTATTCAAACTCCATCAAATTCCTTGCCAAGGTTAACAAAAGTGGCAAATATGGATTAGGCATGTGCTAGGCTTGGTCAGACCATTACGACGCTAGCTATAAAAACCTGGTGTGTCTTGAAACCTTGCTTAGTTTAAAACATAGTGGCCCCATAAATGGTTTGTTTGACATAAAATCCCATCTAGGCAATTGACATAGCCCAAGTGCACTTTTGAGAGGGGTAAACCATCTAATTCTTCTAGTGGTAACTCAAAAGGATGGTTGAAGTGTCTAAAGTGTGCATTGAGATATAAATAACCAAGTTTTGAATTATAATGTAGCTAATTTTGATGCATGAGACTTTAAAATGTAGCAACATGTGTTATCTTCATCAGTTTCAGATTTGTATTTCACATTGGGTTGCAACTTTGTTCCCTTCATTACTTATAGGTTGTTGCTCACTAGGATCTCATTTGTAGGGTTTTTTTTGAATTTTTTTCAGCAAGGACCAAGTCTAGTGTTTAGCTGATATATCTTCCCTAGGGTTTCATCTACAACCTTCAACATCTTAAAACCCTTGGACAATGGTTCTCACATTTTGATTGTGTTCGATAAATAAGGTTTCAAATTCAAATGTTTGGCATATCAATGTGTTAGGGTTTCAAGTATTTAGAAGGTCTGTGAATTTCAAATCAAAATGTTCTAAAATATTAAAGGCCACTCATACAAATTGCTGGTTTCAAGTTTTTAGAAGGTCTTATGAATTTCAAATCAAAATGTTCTAAATAATGAGGCCATTGTTATTAACACTAGCAATTTTGAGTGTTCTATTTTGGCAGAGTAGGCTATATATGATATTGAATTTAACATGAAACTTGTCTCCATGAAACAACTCCTAGGTTGCATTAGAAGCTGTCAATAGTTCTTTGATTTACTAGTTCCATGATGAAATCGAGATCTTACATACGCCTCTGACGGTACTTCAATCTACTTTCTAATAAATGAAAAACAGATATAAATGATAAGGCAGACAACTTGCAGCAGTTTTTTCACTCGCCTCCACTCTCCCTATTAATGACAGAAAATATCCTTGCTTTTAATGCATTCAGGTCTACAGATTTCACATATCTTGGCTTTGAATGCGTTCAAGATATGTTGATCCAGCCTTTCGGCATCAATACATCACCTTTGAGCTTGGGCATTAACCCTCATGGATTTGAATGAATTTACATTGAGTAAAGGTTTAAATTTAATCATGTTAATTAAATTACCTTTATCTCCTTCTTAACATTTCACCTTAGTTTGCATAATAAGACATTTAATAATTATATTAATTATTAAATGTGTTATCCTTTTAGGGATTTTTGACCTATATGTGGTTGAAAACTCTTCTTTTGTAATTATTCTCTTTTACAGATTGTTGAATACAAAGCTCCATCTTTTTGAGCAATTTTACTGTGTTCTTGTTGCTTCTCTTTGCTTCTCCCTGTAATAGGTTTTCTCAGCTTGCAGAGATCACTGGGCTCCTATGGCATTGTAGTTTCTCAACTCCTACATGGTATCAAATCTTCAGATCTGCAGCTACCTGTTCTTGTTTTGAGAATTTTTGCATTGGAAGCAGAACTGGAGTTTCAGGGCTTCTTTTGCCAGATACAGGGGGTGCTCAATTTTTGGGTGCATCTTGGGCCCAAACTGACCTCACAGTTGGACTCAGAGTGGCCAAAAACCCATATTTTCATATATGGCATGCCCTATTTGAGCACATTTGCACCAGAAGGCAAATTTTTTTAGGCCCCAAGGACGTACGGCCTCAGGGCACGATTTACGAGGTGAAAATGCAAAAAAAATAAAGGTTTTGATTAAATTTAGGCGGCCGGTTAGAAGCAGGCCTTGCGCCCTCTTAATAGCGGCCACCCGGCTCCGCCAATGCCGGAGAGCCTTCGATATGACACCCTCGACCCGGTGACCAAACATCGCCTTGACCACCCGACAGCGCCCGCCGTCGCCCGCCCACTTTCGCCCGCTCGGTGATTCGCCGCCGGGGTAGCCTCGCGCCAATCGCGCTGCCGCGATGGCCCGTGAATCAACTGTTCGCCCTAGCCCTTGGTGCCCGGACCGGGGGTCCCTTTTAAACCCCAGGCCAGGAGGGCCAAATTGGACCTATTTGAGCAACTTTACGAAATCGGGCGTATCTTGCTCGTTTTAGCTCAGATTTTCGAACGAAAATAGGCGTTGGAAAGCTGATTCCGTTGCAGACGACATGGAACTAGTAATTTTTTCCAGATTTTATGTTTGACTATTTTTTTCCAGTCAAAGTGGGGTCCTCTTTTTTGCACTTCCGGGGCCCTAGAAGGTGCAAACGGACTCCGTTTTTCGAAAACAAGTAGGCATCGGAAAGCTCTTCTCATGATATTTCGAGAATAGTAACTTTTTTTCATTAGAAATTTACTAGGTACACAGTATTTTATCTGAAGCATTTTTTTGCTTTTTCAAGCTTTTCAGCTTTAAAACTGTACTGGGGTTTGGGTTCTCGTATTGTGGGGGGGTGTTTTTTCTTGCTTTCTGTATTTTCCATCAGAAATTCAGAACACCAAAACTCTCAAAACAATCAAACCCTTTTGCATCTTCTGTCTATTCTGAAAGATTACATAATAATAAAAATAAACAAGTAGTCACAGGTGCAGGGTTTAATGGCAGACTCTTCTTCAGTCGAGCGTCTTTCCCCACACAATTATCATACCTGGAAGGCACAGATGACAAGACTTCTCATGTCCAAAGGTTTATGGTCATGTTTGGATGATGTTCAACCTCAGTTGCAACGTCAATTTGAGATCTTTCAGCACAGGAACAGAATGGATGAGGCCATGGGGTTGTTATCCTTGCATGTTTCAGATAGTCTTCTCTTTCATCTTGAGGGTTGTGCAACTCCTCGAGCTATGTGGTTGAAGTTTGAAACACTTTTCGGCACCATTAATCAATTCCGAGCACTTCAGATTGAGACAGAGTTGACCACATTGGTACCTGATTCCTTTCCTTCTATTGAGGATTTCTTGATGAAATTCAAATCTCTCAGATCTTTGTTACAGGGTTGTGGTAAAAACAAAACAGATACAAAGTGCATTTACTTGATTCTATCCAAGCTTCGAGGATCCTTTCAGATTTTCTCTTCTACCTTCTATTCCACCATGGATGCTTTGGGTCCACATTTTACCATGCCTTCTCTTGAGGTATTCTGTGATCGATTGACACGAGAGCAAGCCAAGCTCACACAGTTGGATACTCTTCCTAGATCAAAGAATAAAGCATTGGTTGCTCAGCCATCCCAAGGGAAACAGAAGTAGAAACTGAAGTCGAAGACAAATTCAGTTGGCAGTGAGAGTTCCTCCAAGCCACCACCTAAAACAAATTCAAAACCACAATCCAATCCAAAATAGGGTAAATCTTCTAAGTCTGGTGAGTCTTCCTCCAAGACTAAGAAAAATCCAGGTGATCCTTGTAGTTTTTGTGGCAAGGAAGGGCATCTAGTTTCCAGGTGTTGGAAACGATTAGAGGCTTTGGAGGAAGCCATGCAGTAGCATCATATTTCCTCACCTCAGCCTCCTTCTCCATCCACGAGGAAAGGTCATGCTCTTTCTGCACGAGCCTCTTCTTCAGGATCCACATGGATTATTGACTCTGGTGCTTCGCACCATATCTCACACTCACAGGATTTAGTCACTGCACTTGCTCATAGTGCTACTTCACAGATTGCAGTTGGTGACTCCATACAACTTTCAGTTCAGGGTTCAAGTACTATTTCATTGGATGGTGGTTGTCTTCAGGATGTGCTTCTGGTTCCTAAAATTTTGACAAACCTTCTATCTGTTTATCAGATTTGCCACTCTGGCTCTAGTAAGACAGTTGAGTTCTCACCACATGTTGTGGTTATTCGAGACCTTCACGATCCTGACTTGGTTGTGGCTACTGGGAGTGTGGATTCTGCATCTCGCTTATATAGATTTGATGGCTTTGAGAGTTTAGACACTGTTGGTTCTTCTCTTCTCGCACATGTAGATTCAGTGAGCATGCTTTGGCATGAGCGTTTTGGCCATGTCAATTACAGATATTTACAGCAGATGAGTACTCAGGCACTTGTGATTGGGCTCCCATAGATTTTGTGTACTGATGGTGTATGTCGAGGTTGTGTTCTTGGCAAACATCATCAAGATCCTTTTCCAAAGGGTAGAGCCACTCGTGCTAGGGCAACCCTAGAGTTGGTACACAGTGATCTTATGTCCTTTCCGACTCCTTCTTTTTTAGGGGCCCGCTATGTGCTCACCTTTATTGATGACTTCTCCAGACGTACATGGGTGTACTTTCTTAAGTACAAGTCTGATGTCTTTGAATGTTGAGTTTTTAAGACATTTATGGAGAAGCAATCTAGACTTTCTATTAGGAGGATACGCACAGATAATGGGGGGGAATATGTTAATCAGGTTTTTACAGATTTTTGCACTGAGCATGGTTTACAGCATTAGTTTACGGTCCCTTACACCCTCGACAGAGATGGTGTGTTGAGAGAAAAGAACAAAACCACGGAGATGGCAAATTATATGATACAGTCTCGAGCTATGAGTTCTTCATTTTAGGCAAAGGTAGTCAATTGTGCCAATTATATTCAGAATCGGATGCCTCATAAGGCATTGCGACATATGACTCTTGAGGAGGCTTGGACCCATGTCAAGCCTGATGTTTCTACATTCCGAGTTTTTGGTAGTGAGGCTTGAGCATTTATTCCTGATGCTCAGAGGAAAGCCATGGAGAGGAAGAGCCGACCACTCATATTTGTTGGCTACTGTGAGGATGTTAAGGCGTACAGGTTGTTTGATCCTGATTCCAGAGAGGTCTTGTTTCGGCGAGATGTCCAATTTGATGAGCGCTATCCTCAGATGGATTCTCCATCACTGGCTTCTCCCTCATTGCCTACTCCTCCCTCTTCATCACTTGAGGATTACTTATCTCTTGAGGATGATGTAGATGATGATCCACCATCTCCACCACCACCAGTTGCTCCATCCTTGCCTAGGTGGGCCCGTGTCACTGTTGATGCAGCTGGTTGTTTGGCAGGTGATCCTTCAGATACTCGTCGTACTCATGCTCAGACATCTGGTTCTAGTCTTTTGAGTCATGCCATTTTGGATGATCCTCAAAAGTTTTCAGAGGCGACAGGTCACCTTGAGTGGGATATGGCTATGGATGAGGAGTATTCTTCTTTGATGAAGAATCATACTTGGGATCTTTGTCCTCTTCCTAAGGGAAGAAAGTTGGTTCGGTGCAAGTGGCTGTACCATACCAAGTATGCTGCAGATGGTTCTATTGATAAGTATAAGGCACGTCTTGTTGCGAAGGGTTTTTCTTAGGTGGAGGGTATTGATTACTCTGAGACCTTTGCCCTTGTTGCTAAGATGAATTCTATTCGCTTTGTACTTTCACTTGCAGCTTCACAGGGATGGTCAGTGTTTCAGATGGATGTGAAGAGTGCCTTCTTGCATGGTGACCTACATGAGGAGATCTATATGGAGCAGCCTCAGGGTTTTGTGCAGGACACTTCTTTGGTTTGCAGACTTCGGCGTTCATTGTATGGTCTCAAACAAGCCCCTCGGGCTTGGTATGAGAAGATGGACTCTTTTTTGCTTTCCACTCACTTCACACGTTTCCATTCTGATCACACAGTGTACATTTGGCGTCAGGAGGGTGATCTTTTGATTCTTGTGCTATATGTCGATGATCTCATCATTATAGGTAGCTCATCTTCCATGATTCAGGATGTTCAGTGAGCTTTGATGGAGCGGTTTGAGATGACAGATCTTGGACTTTTTCACTATTACTTGGGCCTGCAGGTTATTCAGTCTTCGGATGGGATTTCCTTATTTCAGCAGAAGTATGCTCTTAATATGCTCCAGCGCTTTGGCATGCTTGATTGCAAGCCTGCCCCCACACCTTTTCAGTCAGGTGTTGTCTTGTCTTCCACTTGTACTACTTCTTCCGTGGATACTACTCTGTATAGACAGTTGGTTGGCAGTTTGTTGTACCTGACACACTCACGTCCTGATCTTTCCTTTGCGGTTGGCCTTGTCTCTCGATTCTCACATGATCCACATGAGAGTCATTGGCAAGTAGCCAAACGTATTTTGAGGTACATTCGGGGCACCACTCATTATGGCATTCACTACACATCAGGATCCCCTCACATTGTTGGCTTTACTGACTCAGATTGGGCTGGTGATGTCGATGAACGAAAGTCTACTTCTGGCTTTGTTTTTTGCCTTGGTTCTGGTCCTATTACATGGTCTTGCAAGAAGCAGTCTGCTATTGCATTATCATCTACAGAGGCTGAGTATCGAGGAGCAGTGTTAGCTAGTCAGGAGGTTTTATGGCTTCGACAGTTGATGGTAGAGTTTGGGTTTCCTCCTGATAGTCCCACTATGCTTTGGTGTGACAATCAGAGTGCCATTCATATTTCTCGCAACCCAGTGGAGCATCAGCGGACTAAGCACATTGAAATCCACATGCACTTCATCAGGCAGTTGATTCAGGATGGTTCTCTCATCTTGGAGTACATTCCTACAGAGGAGCAGGTTGCAGACATCTTCACTAAACCTTTGGCATTCGCCGCGCTATCTTCAGTTGCGCTCCATGCTTGGGGTGAAGGAAGTTGTCCTTGGGGGGTCTCAGTGAGGCCTTCCTTCCTTCTTTCATGTTTTTTTAGCATGCTTTTTTCTCTTTTTGGAGTAGAGTTTTTCCCATGAGGTTTTCTCTATTTCTCCACTTTACAGAGATTTGGTTGTAATTGGGTACCTTATCTGGCCTTGTTGCCAGGACCCAAGTTTACTTTCTTGCATTGTAGTTACCTTTGCTTTCTTGCATATGTTTGTAGCTGCACTTTTGCTCATCTTAAGGGGGGGTGTTAGAGTAAAGGTTTAAATTTAATCATGTTAATTAAATTACCTTTATCTCCTTCTTAACATTTCACCTTAGTTTGCATAATAAGACATTTAATAATTATATTAATTATTAAATGTGTTTTCCTTTTAGGGCTTTTTGACCTATATGTGGTTGAAAACTCTTCTTTTGTAATAATTCTCTTTTACAGATTGTTGAATACAGAGCTCCATCTTTTTGAGCAATTTTACTGTGTTCTTGTTGCTTCTCTTTGCTTCTCCCTGTAATAGGTTTTCTCAGCTTGCAGAGATCACTGGGCTCCTATGGCGTTGTAGTTTCTCAACTCCTGGACCTTATCTTCAAACCCCTCAACGTCAACGATTGCAATGCAGGAAACAGGGGAGGTTCCTCAGGCTCCCACAACGGTTCAAGCAAAGAAACCGTAGCTCTAAGAAATCACAAACCCAACTAGGAAGTTCCTGCAATTTCAGGCACTTCGTAATATTTTTCCTGCTAACTCTGCCCATTTTTTTTCATCGGCATCGTTGAAAGCATAATCTTGAGGTCAGTCTATTGCCCTGGTTTGAATGAGTTTATTTGAGGGGTTTTGTATATGGCCGGTTCATTTTTTTGGTGTTTTATTTCATTCTAATTTTTTTTTGTTGTGGATGCCCTTGATTCTATATTTACGACAGCCATGCAGGGAGTCACAGGAGGCACCTGCGAAATATTGTTGATCGCCCATTTTGTGTGTCCGTTCATCTTGTTTTGCCTATTGAGAAGGATCACCCGCGTCATATTGAATATCAACTAGATCTCCATTTGTCATGACGTATTCTATAGGGTGTCGCCATAGCCAATTCAGCCTCATCTATCAGTATCCCGAAGCTTCTAAAGTTGTTGCTACACTCCATTAAGATGATAGTCACATGCTTGCAAAGTTTTATTTAGCCTCATAGAAACCAACGTACAGAAAATTAGCAGCAGTGTGTATACCAAGCCTGGACTTTGTACATTCAGGATATTCTGTAAATGACTGTTTGATGCATATAGGAGAGTCCTATGGGTTGGGATGAACATAGTGGGAATACCATGGTTGGCAGTGAAGGTATGCAAATTTTTTGCAAAGCATGAATCAATTAAGGAGTTTCGATTCCTTCCACGCAATGTGAATTCCTATACTGATACAAGGTTGATGCATATAATTTACTTGTAAGGTATTATGCAATTGAGCTGGAATTTCATTTTATAATGTTGCTTATATTAGTGAAAAAACTATAAATTTGAACTAATGGGCTTATGTAGATATATGACTTCACCACATCAATTATTTTTTACTAAGTAAAATAAAACTTCTAGAAGAAATTGAACCACTTAGCCATCGAGTTCTCTCTTTCTCTCATTGTCTTCAGTTTTACTTCCGGCAGCTGCATTTCAGCCACCTCCCATCTCCCACTTGTGCTTCATTTCTAATCTTTAATAATTCATCATTATTTACAAGTATTATTAGCTGACAAGAGGATGTTGATACATATGAAAGAAATAGATATGCCTCGAGCTATGACACCTTGTATACACACAGTCCCAAATTTAGTAGCTATACAATATCTATAATTAAGCCATCCCTACTCAATTCAATGATGGAAAACATGGAAGTAGATTTGATGTCTGCACACCAACTATTATTCATGGTAATTTCATGTGTAAAATTTGTTTTCTTTTTAAGATTACAAACATGCTTGAAGCGAACTTTGGCATATGAGAAACCATCCTAGGATGAAACAGAGCCTTGCCAATCCTTGAAAATAAATTATGTGCTTGATGTAGATTTTCTTTTCTTGGAAGAAAATTAGATCATGTTCTTCTCATTTCTTTTTCACTTTATTTTGATGGATCCAAAAGATCTGGAGAAAATTTCCAAAGAAATTTGTGTGGATGCGAAGATTTTTTGAAAGATATAGGGTTTGAGAAGAAAATTTAGAAATTTTCTGTCTCTTAAGGGAGAAGGGAAAGGCTTTGGCTTCTTTTGGTGGAAAGAAAAGGAGGACTTACATTGTGGGAAAATAGAAAACAAAAGATTTTGATTGTGGCGACACAAAAATGAAGGATTGTGCATATTTTGGTCAAGGAGTGGAGGATTTTGCTTGTTTTGATATAGAACGAGCATTTTCCTTGTTTTAGCCCCCAAAAAGAAGGTTTTTGGTCTTTCTTTTTGTTGTTTTTGGGAAAAAGTTGAGGTTTGTGAGTAAGAATGAGATTATTCAGCAAAAATATGTTGCAATTTCAACATTTGAAAATATTCGGAGTTTAAGAAAAAGGCTTGGAGATATTTTGTTGCTTTCAGTAAGAAAATGCTTGGAGTAAGAACGAGATTATTTAAAAAAAATATGTTGCAATTTCAACATTTGAAAATATTCGGAGTTTGAGAAAAAGGCTTGGAGATATTTTGTTGCTTTCAGTAAGAAAATGGAGGAATTTGAAACTTTTGTACTGTTTTGGGGGAAGAAAACGAAGGATTTTGAAGATTGTGTCTTGCTTTCAACAAGGAAAAAATGATTTTGCAGATTTTGTGTCACTGTTGGGAAAGAGAGTTTTTTGACCCAGAATGAGATTTTCTAGGTAGAAAATTGAGAGATTTGAGCAAGTGTAAAGCTTTCAAGTAGAGCAAAAGTTTAGCTCAAATAATAGAGGAAAAGGCGTCGTTTTGCTTGATATTTTCATTGATTGGTCGAGCATTTAAGGGGTTGTCAAAAGTTTGAGTCCATACTTTTTTCATTTTTTACAAAACTTTAATTGTTGAAGCTCTTTATGACCATTTCTATTAATGTCTTCTTGGAGCTGATGTAGACGGTTTGAGAATCAACAGTAGGGATAAATAAATTTTTCTGAGGATGCCGATTTTGGATTTTTATTTATTTGCTCATATTTAATATTTGTAAATACCGGCTTGGTTAAAGCAACTTATGTCCTGACTTGGGCCATATTGTTTTCTTTCTCACTGGCAGAGGATGTCTTCATATGGAAATGTGATAGGGGGTAAACTTAAGCTAAAAGGAAAAGCTCTGGCTGTGAAAGCTGGAGGCATTAAGAAGAAGAAGAAACAAAAGAACCAATATGAACATGATTTGTCATTGCTGAAGATCACCGCACAGCAGCTGAAAAATGATATGATGAACAAAGAGAAAACTAGATGTTAGAAGGTTGGCAAGGCTGGCAAACAAATCGTATGGAGATCGAATTGAAGAATTCAACCAATATTTAGCCAATCTTAGTGAACATTATGACATTCCTAAAGTAGGGCCAGGATAATTTGAAACTACTTTGTTATTCAACCCATTTCTTTGTGATAGATTATGTGTACGCAGGATAACTGTCAAGTTTTCATTTATGTGATAATCACAATGATTTTGTGACTTGGATTGTAAGTTCCATTTGTTAGAAATGCAATTTACTGTAAAATATTACTCTCAAACTATGAGTTTCGCTCACTAAATATTTAGGCATGTATTTACATTTGGCATCTAGCAACCAGATACATTGTTTATGATTGCCATCTGTGTTTTGAAGAAAATATCAGAAGAATTGAGAATGTGCTTGCATGTTATCTAAATGCCAAATTATGTCACTGTTGATATATTCAAACTAGACATCCTTGCCCATTTTCAAAGTCTAAATTAGATATACTCATTTTATCTGAGGTATGAATAAGTGATATATAACTTATTATTTACTACATTTTAGAAAAAAAATTAAAGAGAACATAAAGTAAGAAACACAAGATCATAAGAAGATCAAGACTCAAAGTTAATATGAATTAAGCGAGTTTTCCACAATTTTTGTTACTATGCATTAAATTACCTATTCATATGATATACAATTTGATTGTATATATATTAAACTACACTTCCTTTACTTCAATATATTTTTCTATCGGTGTAACCCTTGCACCCCCACTGGTGCAAGTGCTATGGATAGTGGTGAGAGCATAATTTTGGCCACTTTATTTAGTTTTATTTTATTAATTATTTTATGAGATATTTGTATTAAGTTAATTTATTTGTTAAATTTAAGAGAGGCCATTTGAAAACATTTCTTTTTGGAATATTTAATTATTATTTTAACCTTTAAATAATTGTCTTTGCCACAAGATATTCTTAATCACAATGTAAATTATTCTTACATTGCAAAATTGTCATTCAATTGCTCAATCTAAAATGTGTGTGATTAATGTGTTTGGTTTCATTAGGAATTAAAAGTGGAGAATAGTGTTAGGCTTTGTATTCACACTATGGTTCACTTAGCCATGACTTTGTATGCATCCAAGTTATTTAATTTATGAAACATTGTGTTAATTTATTCATCTTATTTTCATGTATGCAGATTTACTAGTCTCTTATTTTAGCAAGTATAAGGAAGTGTTTATTGTTTCTAGTTTAGTTGCTTCATTTTGTTGCAAGTATTTGAAATATGAAGCCCCAACTGTAAGATAAAAACCTTTCAAGTATCTTTATCAACCTTTGAAATGAAAAAAAAGGTCAAGTTTACTATTAGTTGTTTTCTTTTATGAAAACTTCCACAGAGGAATTTGGTATAGCGTGCAATTATTTTTTTCAAAGCTTTAGGCTTAAGATTAGTTTTGGATCTTAGGAGCTTCTCTTGCTAATTTGAAGATAGGTTATCCTCTTGTTCTGTTCAATTTGGTTTTACCTCACCAGAGACAAATTAAAACACTAACACTATTAGAGCTTGGTTCAAGGAAACTCGGGATGTGATTAGGTAGTTAGCAAGGAGCTATGGGGCAAGAACTAGTTCTTTGCCTCACACTGCTTAGACACATGAACATGTTACAATTGTAGAAGTATTGGATAACCCAGTCTTGGAGACTATTAATGAGACACTTGGTGCTTCCGAGATCCCTGCCCCTCTGATTGACACATAAGAAACTACCAGTAAGAGGTCTGATGATCATCATAAAGATCAATCCAGTGAAGAGAGAGAAGAACATCAAGAATCTACCAAAAACAGGGAAGAGAAAAACCAAGATGAAAGTGAAGGGAGTAAGCACAAAAGGAAGAATAATGACAAGGATGATGGAGATAGAAGGGAGAAAGAAAATAGAGATAAGTCCTCTGGAAAGGCATCTAAAGAGGAAGAAAAAAAAGAAAAGAAAGAAAAAGAAGAAGAAAAGGAAGAAGAAAAGAAGAGAGAGGAAGCCAAGGAAGTCATTCTTACTGAAAAGAGCAAAAGAGAAATTTCCAAAGGTCCTGAACCATCAAAACCATCTAGAGAATCATTCAAAAGTAATCTTAAAGGTCTTCTTTCACGACAAGCTGTAATCCAACTTGCACTTCCACCTCAGCTAGTCAAGCTACCATCTCACCCAGGTTTTATGGATTTAACGAAGATTACACCTAGTGACAGAATAAAGCTAAGTGACACTTTTCTCAGCTCTGTCACACAAGAGGTTACAAAGTCACATCAAAAGGGAAATGAATTAATAAATGAAGCTATCAATGCTTTATAGGAGACAACCCCTAGTGTTACTTCAAAAAACTCTTTAACTCCGATTGAAAATTTGAGGCTAATAGTTGATTATGTTAAAGAGTGCACATCTAATCTCAAGGAATAGATTGTAAAAGATGTGGAGTTGAGTTTGATAGAGAAAAGATTGTTGTTTTTGCAAGACAAGTGTACAGTTGCACGTGACAAGGCTTTGCAAAATTTGAAAGAGGTAAGAGAATGTGACGAGGAATCCCAAATACTATTTGTTCACTACATGAAATGGCTGGAAGCCACTCGAGGTATCAAGGATTTAATGGACTCAATTGAGTCTCAACTTGCTAATGCCTTCAAATATTATAAGATTGTTGATGATAGAAACTATGTTAGATGGGTTTCTATTGCAAATCTTCAAAGTAAGTTCTTCATCCTATAGAGGTAGAAAGAAGAGGCTATGAGAAAGTATGCCCAACTTGGAGACCTAGTCATGTCCAGACATGTCTCGATATCAAATGCATTGTTGAAAGCAGAAAAAACTTGAGAAAATGAACATTGCTCCATCCACTCTAGAAGGAGAAGAATGTTTGGAAACAATAGAAGCTCTGCATAAAACACTCTACAGGGTGAAAGGAGTCTAAGATGATGGAAAGCCTACTTGGGAAGTGATTCTCAAGGAGTTATAGGGCACCCCCAATTTTTGATTTGAAGTTTTTGTCTATTCTCGATCCTTTGTCCTTGATGTCAAAGGGGGAGAAGAGGAGAAGAGGAGAAAAGTATGTATAAAGAATTCCTATACATATGTTAGGGGGAGCTGAGCATAATTTTATTTTGAAGTTTTGAAGCAAGTTTCATTTTTGGCACATGTTTCCATCAATGGCAAAGGGGGAGATTGTTGGAAGAATGAAGAAGGTTCCCTCCAGGTTTGTTGTCATTGATGCCAACATTGGTTGGTAACTGACTATGTAAACTATGCGTCCATGCTGATCTAGTATCTTGGTTCGAAAATCTTCTTAGTAAAAGGAAATCCTATGAGTTTTTGATATGTTGTTCGGGAGTGTCAGTTACAGGTATAAACAAGTTTTCAACAAGTTTGTGTGATTCAGTTATGTTATCCAAGTGATAGGAGTTCGGTATTCTTTTGGATGATAAGGTTAAGATTTGTTTGTCCTTTGTGTGTTCCCTATTAGGTCCGAGCCGACCTACTGTTTTGACAACACGTTTTGTTCTATGCGCTAAAATGAATTTTGTATTAAGCCGACAAGACATTTTGAATTTTGGGTGTTCACATTCATTTAGGCCGACCTAATTGATAAAGGAAAACATGACCATGTATAAATGTGTGTATATGATGGACCAAAATACAATAGATAGAGATATAGAGATAGTGTATGGTAAAGCGAGCGATGCGACAAGTGTAATAGTGTGAAGTTACTAATGGAATTTGTACATAGGCACTCGAAGCTGAATTTTGGTATTATCCGAGCTTAACCAAAACTATTTTCTGCACTCTATAGGTGCACTTCTCTAGTTCACTTCTGGCAGTGAGCCACACCTTTTTGTATCTTGGCTATAAGCCATATTTTGTATTCAGATAGTGAGCCTTTTTTCAAGGATAGTGAGTCCTAGAAGTGAGCCCTGTAATATATTGTACAACTAGTTATAATATAATGTGAGCTAATCCTCACCATGGTTTTTCCCACCTTGGATTTTCCACGTAAAAATCCTAGTGTCAATGTGTTATCATCTCTTTTTTGTTTTGGCTCACTATTGCATTTAGATGTGGATTGATAATTAGATGGTTAATTATTAACTTTGTTAGCAGAATATTGATTCACCCCCCTCTCAGTATTCAGTGTATTGAACATTCCCAATGCTTGAGATCACTCGCAACAATCTCCTTTCTCTAGGATCCATTGGATCCTGCTCTTCCTCTTCCATTTCCTCTCGTGTTTCATCTCTTTCTCGATGCACATCTCTTCTTAGAACCTCTTGCTACAAGGTTTCTAATTTCCTTCTAAGGGCTTTGATTTCATCTCTAGGTGGATCTCTTCCTCCATCACCTCGACCTCTACCTCTGCCATGCTGGGCAAGTCTTGGGGGCATCTTGAACTCAACCCACACTTGTAGGTCCTGCTGCAACTACCTCATGTTCAGTGCTCTATTATAGATTAGGAACTACTGCTTTGATACTACTTGATGAGGGCCATAATGTCTGAAACCCACACAAATCCCCATAATAGATACCAACACAAAAGATGCAAGACAAAAAAATAACTCACTTTGAATTATTTCTAGAAAATGAAATTAGAGATTCAAAACTTACATGCTACAGCCTCATGGGATTGATTCATTACACCAAAATCAAATTTGAAAACAAAATGTATTATTTGGAGCCACAATCTACACTATTGGAGCCACCTTCTACAACTCCCACTTAACCCTTTTGTTTTACCCAATAACCACCCTAGAATGTTCTAAAAACTTCAACTTTCCCTTTTGTTTTGGTGCTAAAAGTCTCGCCATTTGATTTCTGGCCTAGGAAGAAATTTTAATGAAATTCACTTTTTAGAGGGGCAACTTTGTGGGCTCATATTTGGGTGTCTGATTGGCTATTATAACATATCATTGGAAAGATCTCAAAGAGATCTACAACGCTAAACCCACCAGAGGTCAGTTCATCAACTTTTTGAGCTATTTTGGGGCCTCTAAGGTTTCCATATTTGAATTTGAAGTTGCATTGGAGAAATTTCCTAGGATGAAAACTTTAATCTCCCAAACCATGCAGGGTATTGAGATGATTCTATCACGATCGAAAATGTTTTTCAGTTCTACTCCTTGGGATAAATTTTCAAGTCCATACGAGCTTGTTTCGGCTGACTTATTAAAAATAGTAAGTGACTGTTTTCATCATTTCTGACTCTTAATTGTCTTACACCCCTTAAGTGCCACCATGGAACTCAAAACAACTAAAGAAATTAAGGAAAAACAATTTTTTTGGGTGATGCAAGATTTCCCTACACTGCTGGATGCTCCTGCATCAACACATGATGCAACATTTAGAAATTATTAGTTGATTGAGATTGCTGAAAGTAGAAGGAATGCTTAGAAGATTAATAGACATGCACAACAAAAAATGAAATGGTTGTTGGATAAGACATAAAGCCTAAAGAAATTTAAAACTAGAGACATGGTGTTGCTTTGGAATGCCAAGTTATAGGATGAAGGAAAATATGGAATATTTGATGCTATGTGGTTTGGCTCCATGAAAACTGAAAATTCTTATAGTGAGGATCCTTATTTCATTAAGAATCTAAAAGGATAATTTCAAGAATTTCTAGTGCATGGAAAATTCCTAAAGAATTATTTCTCATGAGCTTCAAATCCTCTTTTCCATAACATATATAGTTTTTTGTTCTTGTGTTGTGTTGTGCAACCATGGCTATCTATTATCCATGGATAAGTGTTATTATGTATTTCCTTGTGTGTGAGGTTTACATCCTGTAGTTCTCTAAATTCTGATTGTGTTCCAATGGAATACATGTACATGAAAAAGAGGCACAATTGGATCCTATGTGTAATTTTCTATTGTATGCCATGGTTAAATTTTCAACTCAATATATGAAAACATCATCCCAATTTTTAGCCCCTTTATTTTCACAAATTTTCTAAACTAGGTCAGTGAGTTTTTCTTTTGTTTGTGTGTCAAAGTTGTTTGATATAAATACTCTTGATTTTGTAAAGTTTTATTCTTACATAAAAGATCCATTAAAGTAGTCTGGTACTATCAAACTTTATTTCTGTCTAAAAATAATAACATACTTTTTTTTGGAAAGTGTTGTTAGACGAGCATGTATGGACCTAATTTTTTTCCAAAATATATAGACTTGTAAAGTCACCCTATAGTAAAAATCAACCAAAGATCACCTAGTAAAAGAAAGATACTAAAATTTCAAAATATATACTCAAATTGGATTATGATTCTTTAAATGAAAAATATTTCCTCAAAAGTTGCCAAAAATGGTGTTTGTAATTTTTAAGAGCATAGAGATCTCCAAGATCTTTAGTTTAAAGAAAAATGGAGGTTAATGTTGATGGGGATGTTACTCACACAACACACAAATATATTTTCAAACAATGAAACCTATCTATCTCGAAAGATCACTAAATTAGTTTTCCCAAGCCTCGCAAATGTCAAGTCTTGACTTACTAGGTTCGCTCAGGGTTCGTTGTTTTATATTGTTTTCACAAAGGGATTTACAATTATTTAATAATCTTCTAAAGATTGAAAGTAATTCAATCAATCATGAATATTTTGATATCAATCACTTTCCACATGTAGATTACTCGAACTATTTCTACCGAAGAAATTTCAAAAGATTAAAGAGAGAGTAAAGAGTTTAAGAGGTTTAATGGTTTCATATATTACACACATACATATTGGAATAAATGTAGAATGGAGAAAAAAGCTATTTTAACTTCACTGGAATATCTCATAGCTACATATAAAATAATGCAAGAGTTTAAATAAATTGACCGTTCACCAATAAAATGTCTTTAAAATACACCCAACGATGACATAACAAATTGATTATTACAAAAAAATGAATAGCTTATAGTGATGAAAATTTTACCATTAAGAATGGCCTTGATATTACTTCAACGTTACAGGTCTCTACAATATGTATAAGTATTTATTGAAGATGAAAAAAACATGAAATATAAGTTAAAGTGGCAATTTTCCAATTCAAGCTGTCTTACTCAACAATTTTTGATCCTCCATAAAAGATAACTTGCTTTCTTTTATAGAACTAAGATAGAGGTTAGTTACAAAATCACACATGGTGAGACTGAATTAGGGTAATCAACATTAGACATGTGGCAATAAAATATTTTTTGCATATCGACTATCAATAGATAATTTTAGAAGAATTGATCAATTTATCTCTCTCTAACTTGGTCATTTTTGATTATTCACTAACTCTTCAAAATTCAAGATAATATTCATGTATCCTTGTGGTTGAAAAAATATTGGCGGCTACCCTTCAATTCAGGATTCACTACCCCAATTTAGTCAACTCTTTTCATTTATATTCTTATCCCTTTATTTTCTATCATCTTCATTTAAAAACTAATCTAGTTTTGACATGCTTAAAAATACCTCTAACTTGTTGTATTAGTTCCTTCAAAGGGTTGCACATCCGCATATGAATTTGCAACTAGAGCTTCACCTTCCCAACTCTTTTTGACATCTTATATTGACAATTCATTTTCCACATATACATCTAGAACAATTTAAATCAAATATCCTTGTGAAAACTTACATTATGTTAATACCTTATTTAACCATTTAATCCCTTTACTTTTTACCTTTGAACTTAATTCCACAATACACACCATCATAATAATTCCAATCATACAATCCTTGCATTTAAATTTACCATTTTGATTAATTTGCTTCTTTTTTTTTTTATATCCATTTTACTACCATTATGGGACCATTTTGAGGATTTGGATGGGTACCAAAATTTTAGACATTATTGGATGCAGAATTAAATAAATTTGTAGAATCAGGTTCCACAACAAGAAGTATGTATGAAAATTCAATTTTACTTCACTCGTGTATATTAGTAATCATATATGTTATCAGGTTCACTAATCACCATTAGTGTTATTTATGTATTAATTAAGATTTGATTTATGGAAAAAATACTTCATCCTACCCAACATTTGGATTAGGAACTTCATCTTCTTGATTTGATTCAATAAGCTTTATAACTGGTGGAACCCTACAATTTTTTTTGAGTTGGTCTTTGGTAGTCCCAGATTTGAAATATTGTCAAGGGTTTTGGGTTTTATGCTATGTTAGTTGGTTTTACTTAGCATATTTTCCTTTCATCTTAATCCCTGTTCTTTTGGTCTAATCTTCATTGACCTACCAGTTTAGGTTTCTGGTTGTCTAAGTTACATCTTAAGCCATTGTCTCCATGTGGTTACTGACCCCTTGTGTCTAAGGTTCCCATTTTCCCATCACATGTTTTCTCTCCTTTCACTTTGGTCTAGGAGTTGTTGTTTTATAAAGTTGGAGCCTTGAAATATTTTACTTTTCTATCCTAGGTTGGCTTATGCCTTGGTTTATTTTAAGTCCCCAATCTTCATTGTCCCTAGGCATCCCTTCTTTATAAACAACTTTAAGGAATATGCTAATTACCACCACTTAAGTCTTTGCATCATGTACGTTGAAGGCTTCTTGCTCATCGGTTTCATTTCTACGATGAGTGATGGACTCCTTTTGCTTGCATCGTGCACATCCTTCATATCACTACAATTTTATCACCTTTCATTTCATTTCTGCGATGCATGATGGCTTATGTTTCCTTTGCATCACTCTCCTTCACATCGCTAAAGTTATATTGCTTGCTTAACCTATTCTGTGACACACGATGGAATTTGTATTTCCTTTGCATTGCATCGGTCCTTTGCATCGTTGAAAAATTTTTATTGCTTAACTCATTCCAGCTATGAGCGATGAGAAACAAACAATGAAGGATTGTGATTGTGCCACTTGTCAAGATCTTATGCCATCGCTCATACATTGCTTATTGTTGAAGGATTTTTCATTTCAAATGAACTTCAATGATAAGCGATGAGTGATGGTGAACCTCCAACTTCCTTTGCATCACTTGAGGTTGATTCATCACTAAAACATGATTTAAGCTTTGAAACACTACATTGATGAGCAATGAGTGATGGGAGAATATTCTTGCAAATATTCTCTCCATCGAAGGAACTCTTCACATCACCGTTTCATTTTTACAAGTGATGGTGTTACATCAATGTGCGATGGTCCTATAAAAGAATTAATGGAGAACGTGGAGCGGCCACATGGTGATCTCTTAGGGTATCATCATTGTTTTAAAGCAAGGTGGTGGAAAGCAAAAAGTGATGGGCGAGGATGAGGGAGAGCCATCGCTTGAGTCTTAAATCAGATACATCAATGAATGAAATTCAAACCTAAACTACTAAGTGTTAGAAACACTCCTGTTTGCTTGCGTGAGCCATCTTTCACGATTAATAAAAAATATACTCATTTTTAAGGCCATTAAAAGAGTGAATTGATCATTTTTTAGCCCTTTTCATAAGAATTTAGGAATGAAGAGGTGAACACGAGCTTCAGGTGAAAAAAATTTGAGGAACAAAGTGTTTGTTTTCTTGGGTAAGTCAATTCTATATGCTCTTGTTCGGTTTTAAGCATTGGGTAATGTGAAAATTGGGGTTGAATTGTAGGGTTTATAGCTTAAGGTTGTTGTTCTCTCTGTTCTATAAAAGGAATTTTTTAGTTTTATATAGGGTTTGAGTGGGATAAGTAATTGTTGAATTTAAAGTGTGAACCTTGTGAATTTGAGAACAAAGCCTTGAGCTCTTGTATAATTTGAAACTCTAGTCCCCCAAACTTTGTAAAATGAGTCAACCCAAAGAATCTTCGAAACTAGAAGTGAAACCTAAAAAGAAAAGGGTTAGAAAGACAAAACATAAGGATGATGTAGCAAAACTAGAAGTATTTGAGGCATCTGAGAAAAAGAGGTTTGTTAAAAGGAACTTCACCAAGTTTATGGAGGAAGCATCTAAAGGTTCAGCCTCAAAAGTGAAACGAGTTGGGAAAAGGGCAACTGGTGAAGGTGTTTTGACAAGCCACTTTCAAGATTTGGCGTCTAGAATAGGTGATGTTGTTGTGCCTCAAATTGGTTGGGAACTATTCCTTTATGCTTTCAACAGAAGGTTTGCAAGTCATCCAACATGTCATCTTTGGACATGTGACATTGGAAAGCTAATTGTTCCCAATTTTTTTGTAGAGGTAGACTTGACTCTAGAGTTGGCTAGATGTTATGACCCAAAGGAAAGAGTAATTAAAAGGTTTATAGATGGAGCCTCTATGCTGGACATCACAAGAAGCTAGACTATAAAGGTTTTTAGTTTGAATCCATCTACAACTCATTCAATCAATTTTGGTTCCCTATATCAAGAGTATGAGCATAAAAATTATGGTTATAGGAAGAATGTGCTACCAAGGCACAAAAGGCATGATCTGAATAAGAAGGGTGTATCTTTTGAATGTAAGGGATCTTGAGCCCTTCGATTGTGATGAATTTGAAGACTATTTCAAGAACACTGACTATAGGTTGTGCCAAGTTTTGGCCAGGAAATATGACATAAAGATGAGCATACCTTTGATGGTTATGGCCATTGATATACCAAACAAATATAATAACAAGATGTTTGATTATGCTTCCTATTTGACTAGTAGAGGAAATTTGTAAAGATTTGGTGAACTTAAAGGATGCAAGGCCCCTATGAAGTTCAACCATTATTCACTCTTAATGCATATGTTGCTGTGGAAGGGTAGGAAGGTGTGGAAAATTTTTATGAGGTTAAGAGAAAGAGATATCCAAGATAATGAATTTACCATGCAAATGTGGACCCACATTTGGGATATGCACTTTCTTGATTCAAATTATGTTTCTTTCTATAATGGGTTCAAGTTTTGAGTTTTGGAGCAATTGGGTTTGAAGCTTGTCTATAGACTTTCTAGGGGTGTGAAGGAAATTCTAAGGCCATTAGAGTTTCAAGAAAAAACAACACAAAAGCATAACTAGGGGGATTGGTACTTACATACCGGCTACACTACTATTAGAGTTTATGGAGCTTTGGTGCCACCCCATCGCCTACTAGTGTATGTATCAGATAGAATTTCTTTCAAGGAGATAATGTGGAAGCTAGATGCCATGGATAAAGAACATTTTAGGAGTGCTAGGAAAGCATCTCTTATCAATCCTAAATGTGCATTCTCCTATTTTGTGGTCACCTTAAAAGAGGGAATTGAGAAGTTTGACACTCTCATCAATAACTGCAGAATGAAATAGGATCAAATAAGGAATTGTGATCTCGAGGAAGTAGTTGAAAAGGAGAGAAAGGAAAGAGGAAGGTCTGGTTTCCACCATCATTTCCTCTACATAGAAGATGTAATTAGAAATTTTCCCTCAGATGAAGCGGTTGCTAAGAGGAAGAATGAATGGAGAACTATTTGTGTTATTGAGGAGAAAATATTGAAATAAAACCCTTTCTATGTAAGTCCTTATGCTGAGATAAAGGACCAATATGCTCAAGCCGAGGTGCTATTGGGAAATTTTAAAGATAAAATATTTTTTGAAAAGGTGAAAGAGGCTGAAATAAAAGCTAAGATTGCCAATGAGCACCATGATGCACAGGTGAGAAGCCAATTGGCTCAATCTACAACTCAGGTCACACAAATACAAGCAATGGAGGTAGGTGATGAACTAGCAATTGCCCCTTTGGTGATTTTTTCTTAAATAAAGTAGGTTGGTGGGGACCATGTACAAGAATAATATGCTAAACATGTTCCTATGGAGTAGGGAGTTGATCAGAGATTCCCCTTCCCTGAGAGGGATGATTCTCTCAATATTGCAATCCCTGCTGGTAGGATGGTTAAGTGGGAGTATGATGAGGATAAAGATGATGATGTCAGGATAAAGGCCTATAGGGATTTTATGAGTGATGATACTTTCATTCAAACTAAGGAGTTTAAGGATTTTTTAATCCAACTCAAGATCCAAGACATCAAGAAAAGGATCAAGGATGCAAAAGCAAGAGTTGACCCCTCATTACAGGAGGAGGATGAGAAATAAGAGGAAGACAAAATAATGAAGGAGATTGTTGTCATTAAACCTGAAGAGGTAAGGAGTTTGGTTAGAGGAAGTGGTATCTTGTTGTTGCTTGGGTGGGATCTCACATCAACTATTGTATTAGATGCAATAAGGAATGATCCTAGTGCTTCCATTTTTTAGCACTTTGACAATAAAGTGTTTGATTAAGGGTTTAGCCCAAAATTGCATACTCTTGCAATATGGTCTATGACACCTAATAATGAGAAGGTCGAAGTTGTTAAATCAATTGAGGAAGTGATTGGTACTGTGGTGGTGAAAAGATCCATTGAATTACTCCTACTCAATCTACACAATTGATAATGCATGTTGCAATGTTGAGTGTGGACACAACCCAAATTTCTCAAGATAGATATGAAAAGTTGTTGGAGAAGTATAATAGGCTATTGGATGAATACAATAAAATGGTTGCTACTGTTGCTTGCTCAACATAGAAGAACCTACCTTCCCCAACTTCCTTCTCCTCTAATTTATCTTCACAAGATAGGGAGACTTTGTCATTAAGGATTAAGAATTTAAAGGAAGAATTGTGGATGGTGAAGGAGAATATGAAAAAGGATAAGGAGGAGACCTTGAAGGTGGCCATAGATAATTTTGATGATATTCTAAGGCATAGGGTCTCTAGATTGGTGCACAAGTTTGATAACGTTCAAAATGTTTACGAGAACATTCATGGAGCTCACTAGAGGTATACTCATGTACAAACTACCTTTCAGAATTATTGGAGTAAGTGGAGTACTAGGGTGGGTGCATTGAAAGAAATGAAACCAAACATGAAGAAGGACCCTAAGGAACCTACACATATTTGTGATTTAATAAAGGTAGTTGACTTATTAGGTGAGATATCCACATTTCATGGAAAATTGGGTGCGCAACTACAAAAAAAGTTGAAGATGTTTAGAGATATGGAGGGGAATGGAATTCCTAAAATATTGAATGATCAAGGAGAGATGAAAAACTTCAACACATGGAAGGATGAGTTTGGAGGTCTTCTCCCACACTTTAAGGAAGCAATCAACCTCACTGATTATACTATGTTAAATGCTGTTGTTGATGATATGACTGGGATCGAGGTAATCATGGACACATTTGTTAAAGAGGCTAGGGTGTTGATTGATTCCACATATAATCAACACAATGCTAAGGTGTAGAAATTGCTGGATACTCAATGGCCCAACGAGGAGGAGTATAATACATGGCTTAGAAAGTTTACAGATTAAGCCTTAGATAGAGTATGGTTAAAAATTATCTCCTCTCGGTTATGAAGTTGATGACAAACGTTGCTGATGTGGAGGTGCTCTATTTTCTTCCATTTTAATGCTTTTATGTTTTAAGTTCTAAAATCTTGGTGGGCACGTGGAAAGTATTTTTCTCTTGGAAAAGGTATCTTCATCGATTGAGGAGATTTTTGGAGAGTGGGAAGTATCTTCATCAACAAATGAAAAAGAATTTTTTCTTACATGAGTTTTCCCCCTCAAGTTTTGACAAATATAACTCCCTTTGAATGTAAATGTGATTGTCAAATGAAAACATGACATGTGTACAATTTGGTGCAAAGCTTGTTTTGCTCCCTTGTTCTTATAAAAGGGAATTCAAGGCCAATTGTACAGGGTTACTAGCAGATTGATCTTAGAGAAGTTTTGTATCCAAGTCTAGATAATAGAATATGAGTCTGTTCTAGGTTTTAAGAGACTTTTGAGTCTTGTACATTTGGTGAATGTATAGCAATACTGCCATATTTTGGAATATAAATGGAAAAATATTCAAGGCCAGTTTTCTCCATTGTATACTTTGCATAGATTTTAAATATAAAGCAATCAAAGATTACTTCTATTCGTCTTCTTGTCTTTCCTTGAATGTTTGTTCATTGTTATTACACTTGTTCAAAGAATGAGTTAAATTTGTATTAACATGAATGAAGGTTTATGTGAATGTGTGCATGGATAATTAAGTATTGTTGGTTAAGATTATAGTATTAATGGTGTAAGGAATCATTGATAAGCTTTGTTGTGACATGAGTAATGTTGTTGTATGTTCTCAATTATGTGATTTAGAGTTCTCCACCCTAGGATAAGGCACTAGTCATCTAATGTTAGAGTTTCCTAGATCTTTCATTGTAGCTACATTCAAAATCAATCTTAAAATCCATTTTCTATGTGAATGTGTGTAGAGCTGAATTATAACATTTTCTCATGCTTAAATATGATGTTACCATGAAGATTAGCCAAATATTTAGGGTATTTCACCTATTAAGCAATTAAAGAAGAATCTATCTGTTAATTTACAATGTATATGATAATTGGCACAAGAGCTTCTAAAAATACATTGTAGGGATTACCCTCCTGGGTTTTGTAGAGCCCAAAGTGTGGAGGGAAAGCCTAGAAAAATTTCACCTGTTCACTGGCCAATTGTCACAGTTATTGGCAATTGAATTTGGAAAATTCATAGATAATTGATGAGACTAAGTTTGGTTCATTAAAAATAACTAACAATAACCTTGGACAATGTAAATTATTCATGATTTGAATTTTTTTTGGGTTTGATTGATAGTGGAGGAATGATATGGAAAAGTAAACTTCCTTGGGTTATGATTAATTTTGATAAAGGTTTTCCGAGTATTATTTCCAGTACATAACATGTTACCTTATCGGATATGGAACTATGAGTACAACATTTGGCAATGTAAGACCCAAAATTTCTGCAAAGCGTAATTTATTTTATCTAATTCTAAATTATTTCAAAGTGTAACCAACATTATTTTGAACATAATTTTAATCTTCCATCAAAAGAATTATTTAAAATTTCAACTCTTTATCTTTGACCTCTTCATTTATTACCTTCTTATGGAATAAGTAATAACCTTTGGTAAATGGGTCACCATCTTGTTAAAATAGAATGAGGTGTGTTGTGAGACCACACAATAGTCAATCAAGTACCTAGATCAAAAGATATAGCTTTTGAAATTTGTGCATATTTTTTAAAAGTATCCTTGAAGATAAAAATAGATGCTAGAGTTGCAAAGTAGAACTAGTGGCCATTTTTGAAGATTCTAAAATAATTTTTAAAGATTTTATAATAGTTTTTAAAAGGAGAATTTGACTAGAAATACTGTAGAGGAAAAACCAATAATATTTTTGATTTTTTCTAATTTTAATAATTCCCAAATTTAGGGGAATCTATAAAATAAATTTGTGTGTATGTTGTTTTAGTTCCACTCTATACTAATGATATGAATACATACTTATAAATATAATTATCTCTTGCACTACATTGCATATTATTTGAAATAAGCTATATTCAAGGAAGATAATATTTTTTCTTAGACATTTTTTGTGAGCATAATTTTTCTTATATTTTCTATGAGAATTTCTATTTTAATTAGTTCATCTTCAGGAGGGGGGTAAATATTATTAAACAATTATTGGGGTGTGCAATATTTGTGGAGGATTAGTAAGTAAAATATCATTTAATAAGTCAATTAAAATAAGTTTTAGACTCTGTTATCTCAAGTAGGTATTGATCTTTTATAATATTCCTATCCCTTTACGCAATAAAAATAAAGAATCAAACCACAATGTTGTATATATTAGTAATTTAGGTGCTATACTCATGAATGCCTATTGAAGGTAAAATGGGATTAATATTTGAATTAAATTTTAAGACTTGATATATTTTCACGAACCATTTATCTTCTTTCTTATTATAATAAACCCATTGCTATAAAAATATCATGTGTTGTTAGGTCCACCTACCTAGGTTTTGTAGAGCCTAAAGTATAAGGGATATACATCCATATTTTGTTTGTTGGCCTAAAATTTGAGTTATTTTAGGAATAGGGATTCACAACAATTTATAAATAGCTAATAACAAGTTGGAGAACCAACACTTTCTAGTGGCCATCAATGCATCTCGTACCTTCCCTTTTACTCATGTAGCTACTATTGTTACACCATATAGTTACAAAACCACTAGTGCATCTCATACTATTCCATCATCCTAACTCACAAACAACATTTATACTAACATGAAGAATCCTTCACAACTATGACACTATCTCTTATACCCCAACTTGTCTATAACTCCTTTAATATTTCTCATACTTAATACCACTCTTGTCTCTATAATTACACTAGATACACCACCAAAATAGATGATAAATATAAAGGACACAAGGAAAATAAGAAGGATATGGGCTGATGCAAGTAGTTGGGTACACAAAAGCTCAAAAGGGAAACGTTTTGAATTTCACCAGACTGAAAATTAATTTGCACAATGAATATTAAAAAAATTCAGTACTATGAAATCTAGAATTTTGAATCTAGTTTCCAAATATGTAAATTATTAAAATACCCAGATTATAGAAATTAAATTTTGATAGGGATCCATAAAAACCACTTTTTAAAAGTCCCTGTTTTTTTACCATACCAAGCAGGTGTACGAACAACACTTTTTGACCCAAATAAAATTATTTTGCTAATTAATTTTGGGAAATGGAGGAGCTAACAAATAAAGTTTGATTTGGATTTTTTTGAATATTCTTTTTATTAATTTTATTGGCCTTAATTGTTGTTTTTAAAAATCAACGTGTATGGACAACATAATTGGACATAAACAAAACATTGTTTGAATTTTTTTTTTCATTGTGTAGAGAATTGTTTGAAGATTGCTGCCTTAGATTTTTGTTTTTCAAGAAAATTAACGAACAAAAAGTTATTAAAAACCAAAAAAAAGTCTAATATTTCAAGTTTATGGACTAGT
>VDFB02099591.1:0-21562 GCA_007258455.2 Sequoia sempervirens | reverse complement strand
CCTACTAAATTGTTTGGGATAACTTTTTAGTCTCTGTGGAAGTTGGCCATTAATGCCTTGACGACCTTCATGAATCATATAAGTTAAACAAATTAACAACGACAATCATTTTTAATTACAACATGAGTAAACACAACACAATATAAAAATATAAATTCAAAACATATCATATATGATAGATAAACAATTTGATCTGATGTATAACCTTGACGATTAATTCTATTATATTTTAACTTCCATAGGTGAGGTGACATTCTTCGTGGTTTTGATGTAGTCTCCTCTTTCCCATTGAAAAGATATTTTTCAGTAGTTCGATACTTATGATTTCTATAGAGGAAGTTCCTATACTCATCAAACACCTGCTTTCCTAAACTTGTTGAACAATGAGATTTCATCTTTGGACCACAAATTGGACATGCAAATTTTCCCTTTGTTTGAAGACCTGCAAGATGATATATAATTGGATTAAATATGTCAATTTTTATAATTATATATAATGAATAGATTATTTAAAAAACATACATGATATCTACTTCATAAAATTAAATATCGTTAAAGTGCAATCAAATGTTATAACATACCAAAAAATGTGTTAGCCCTAGGGCATCATGAATTGTCCATACAAGCATTGCATGGGGTAAGTATCATTGTCCTATTGGGTCTAGAGATGTCATACATAGTGACACCATTCCATAACTTTAGTAACTGTTCGATAAGGAAGCGATATATACATTCATATCTTTAACTTGGTACTTACCTAGTTAGGAATAGACATAAACATTACATAATTATTATAACCATTTTACTGCAGTATATATAAATTAATATACATGACTATTGAATGAAAAAAATATAAGTCATTATGCAACCAATAAGACAAATGAGATGCTACTACGTTAAAGAAAATTGATGTAAACAAATACCTGGAACAATCATTGACAACATTATGTGCTCCCTCTTTATTGACATCCATGGAGGAATGTTATTGTTGATAACAAAAATAGGGCACACCGAGTAAATAGATCTCAACTCTCCAAATGGATTAACACCATCCATTGCCAATGAAAGCCTGAGATTACGAGGCTCTTCTTTAAAGTGTGGCCATTTTTCCTCCATGTCCCTAAATGCAAAACCATTCGCAGGCATTCAAAGAATTCCATCTCCACTTCTATTCTGTGCATGGTAATCCATAAATTTTGCTAAGCTTTCACACCTAAATAATCATTGCATACATGGAATAATGGGAATATAACGAAGAAGCTTGCAAGGCACCTTTTTTGTTAGTTGATCTATTCGATATCTACTGATATGACATTATGGGCATTCTGTTGCAAATTCATGTAGTTTATAATATATAATATGATCATTGGTACATGCATCTATTGCTTGATACTCCATTTCGATATCTTTCATAATGCCAAATAAATCTCGATATGAGCAAGGTAAAATATTTGATGGTGGTAACAAAAATTCACCAATCAATCTACAACAAAAAATAATTTTTTTTTTTAATATAAAGAATATTAATGGTACATATTTCATCCTTTATTTACTAGTGATGAACTAGCAACAATTAAAATAGATGAAAAAAGATGATATATATGACATACCTTAACATCAGTAAGATTGCTATGTTTGATAAACCATTCATAACCTTCAAGTTCAATAGCAACAATACAACAGAGAGAAGAGTTGTTTGGGAGCCTTCATAAAGGGGCTCATATGCGCTATAGTCTGAGTAAATCATGAACATCATCAAAGTCATCTCGATCATGCCGATAACTCTGCCACTAAATGTGTCATGGATCAAATGTTTGTCACCATAATCTTCAAGCTGTGTTTTTGGCATGATCGTGCCACTTAGGATCATTAACTTCATCTTGATTTTCCACCGGCTCCATGTTCGTCCGCCTTGCAAAACCACATTTTTGTTTGTGATAATGCATGTAATATACAGGCTTACATAATAATAATGGTAGACACAAATAAACCATGATCATGATCAAGTGATTATATATATATAATCGTAGTGATATGACATTTTGCAAATTCAATCAATATAAACACATCTGATGAATAACCTACCAATGGATGATAATCATGCCCCCTTCAAGCGTGACCATGTTTCCTACAATTTTTCTCAGCTATTGTGATTAAAAGTCATATCGTCTTTAAGCCCTTGCAATTATTGCAAGGACAATAACATTTCCCATCACTCTTTCTTTTCAATCTAGCCCACAATCTACCAAGTGTCTCCTCATTTTTTTCCGGACTAATATTATCTAGCATGATTTTTCTTTACCAAGCGAATATTTAGATCTTGAGAGAAGATATCAAACTCACATAGTAATTTGTATTCATGACGGTAACAAATCTAATAATTAGATATTTTACACCAAAAATTGACGTACAACCATACAAAAAGAGAAGATAGTCGGAAGTTAATGACCCCAAAAAACACTTTAAAATACTAATTCAAAACTTATTAAATTCTGATTTTACTATGATTTCCAACCGTTAGACTCCTAAAATCGAATATTGAACTTGCACAACAAAAATATGAAAATGCAACTCACGAAAATGCACAAGTCCATGAAATGGTGAATGTTGCTTTAAAATATGATTTTCAAGAGCACAGAGTACAAATCGACTTCACAAATGAATTATGGAAAGGACAATGACTACCCTCAACACGGCAATAGCTGCCAGATTTTTTTGATTTTTCCAAGAAATAGTCATAGTTCTCCACAAACTGTTGTAAGTATAGAAAATTCGCAAGCAGAGCAAATTCGTAAGTATCACAAAATGTTGTCGTAATAAATAGTTGAGCTCACTTTTTATTTATGTCAGTCTCAATTTTGACTTCACATGTTCGTCAAAATTTCAACGAACGTCGGGGATAAAATTTAAAAAAATTGAAAATTGCACATTAAATGTCACTAGTACCCGACAATACATCTAATTATCCATCTTTCGTCAGAAATTTTTGTCAGATTTTGCAGTCAAATGAGTTAGTGTCAGAATCCTTTCTCTCTCATTCATGTTGCTCTTGAATACAACAAAGAATGCTATTAGAGCATTATCTTTGTTCTTCAAATCACCGAGATTATGTATGTGATCAAATATTTGATGTGCCACTAGTCTGGATGTATCCCAGAACACCATATCATCCCTTCTAGGAGGTCTCTTCAAAAAATAGAACAATAGACACATAATCAAGGAACCAAATTAAAATGATTACTTCCTTTCCCTGGTCATTCTCAAGTTCTCAAGCAACTGTTGTCGAATAATTTTGCATAAATCATAATCTACACCATTAATTGCCATATCAAAACTAGTATAAATAGTTGTAGCAACCATAGAGTTCTCTCTATTGGTGAAGTAGATTTTATGTTCGATCATTATAGCAGCATACTTCATAGCAAGATTAGTGATAGGATTTGAAGTAAGTGCTCTCCTGTCATATGTGGCATCAGTGAGTTCCATCACCACTTCATTCTTCATAGCTTCAACACCGGTATCGGTCTGGTGTCACATAGTCCAGTAAGAGCCTTAATTACTTCCTTAGTTATCAGATGGGGTCTACCAGTCCACAAGAATTCATCATGCAATTTGCTAAGAACAGGTTTTACATACTTATCATTAATCATGGAACTAAAATTAGGAATCCATTTGTCCAATTTCTTCGCAACAATATTCAAATATTCAGGTTTCACCAAGAAATTATCCCTAGTGAGCTCATTCTACCAAATATCTATCAATTTATTGTGATTGAATTCCTCAATCTTTACTCAAATGTACATTCTTGTATCTTCAGTCAGCATAACCTCATGAGGGATTGATGAGAAGGTGCCCATAGGGTCGTCTTCGAAAACCTTCATAGAATATTTCCTATATGATGGTCTAGGTCTTTTCGACACTTTAACAACTACAGGGGTTGTCATTTCTCCACAAATAGAGCTCAAACAATTTCAAAAAGATGATTCACACAATCCCACAATAGCACAAATAAGAAAAATACATGTTTCTTTGCGAAGAACTGGAAGTAGGGTTTTCATAGCTCGAACTCTAAGCTGCCTCAAGAATGCTCTAAAAATCTCTCTGATCTCTTCAAACACACAAGTGATTAAAATTCCTTACGCATTTACTTTATAAAACAATGATCTGCCCTAATTCACATTAAATGCAACAAATTTCAAAAAGCTGCTAAAAACTCTTCTTCATTGTACAAAAAAACCCTAATTTTCTCTGCAAAAGATGACCATGCAAGCATATTTTATTTCGGTTCCACTTGCATAACCTATGACTATCCATTCCTTACAACATATCCTCGTGCCAAAGACTGGCCTGCCAAACATCAGGGGGTTCAAACAATTTTTTGTTAAAGCTCCCCCTAAGACCCTACTAGGTGTAATTCCCAAAGGAATTGTCTGTACCGGATGAGGGAATAGACACATCTATTATTTTAGGCTTTTCTTTCTTCCTCCAAATATTATTCATTTCTTGCTTAACCTAATTCTTGTCAATTTTCTTCACTGGTTCATTCTTTTCTACTAGAGCAGACTACTTTCCCTTTTTACTTCTGCAAACTCTTGAGATATGTCCTGGTTTTTTACAATTGTAGAAGACAACATTTTTATGATTAGTTTGTCCTCCATTGACCCTTAACCCGCACTAATTAGATTTGTGTCCAAACTTGTTACATGTATAGTAGTAGCCATTAAAATATTAATTCATTCTTCCTCCATTAGACCAATTCACCATCTGAGTTTTGCATTCACTAGCTCTATGTCCAACTTTCTTGCATGCAAAACATTTATTAGAGAAGGAGCTAGGAAATTGATTCATCCTACTCTAGAACTCAGTTGCCCTAACCCAATTTATTACATAAAAAGAAAACACCATTAAAGGATGGATACTTTTGAGCATTTGGTTGTTTGATGGGCGGTCTTCTGGAAAAGTTTCTTGGATTTTTTTCTACTTCCCTTTATTCTAAGTCTTATGATTATCCTTAGAGTTTTCTCCTCCTTCCATTCCCAAGCCTCCTTTATCTTTAGTTGGTTTCTGCCTTGAAATCAACTCATCAAGCTTGTTGGAGCTGAATTTGAAATTATTTTCATAGAGCTTTGCTTTCTCCAAATCTACTTTCAGATTCACCATTTCTTGTTCAAGCTTAGTGCATTCAACAAACTTGCTTTGCACCATTTTATTCAGACATTCTTCAATTCTTTTATTTTCCTCCACTTGCACCTTTAGAGCAGAAATTTCTTTATTCGCTTGCTTCAACTACTCACTTACTTCCCTATTTCTTTATTTGAACTTCTTCAAATGCTCTTTCAATTTCCAGACACGTTCATTTTCTTCATCAAGATTTTATTTCAAATCTTTGTTTTCACTTTCAACCTTATCAAGATCCTCAAGTGCAGCCCGGAGCTCTTCTTTATCATCCATATGTTCCATCTTCAAGGTCTTACTCAAGTTGTTAGGCTTCTTCGGAGGAACCAAGCTCTGATACCAATAGTTGAATATCCAAGATACTAAGAGGGGGGTGAATCAGTATCTTCTTAAAATTATTGAACAAATACCATACAATTATTCCAATGCATATAATAGTAAAGATAAGCAAGAACATTAACAAAGCATAAAATCACACAACACATGAACACTAGGATTTTTACATGGAAAACCCAAAATGGGAAAAACCACAATGAGTGTTAGCTCACAATATAGTATATAACCAGTTATAAAATATTACAAAAAGGGGTGGCTCACTACCAGGACTCACTGTCCAAAATGGGAGGCTTGCTACCTACTAAATTAGAATGACAAAATGGCTTACAACCAAAAAATGAACTGATAATGTACACCTAACAAGTGTTGATTCAATTCCTTTGAAGCTTAGTAAATTGACTTAACACACTTCATCATTTTCACACTTCTTCACATTCGCATCATCATCAACTTCATCATTTACAATCTTAAAATTTTCCAATATCTATAGCTGATACATCCGCAAGCATCAATTAGGTCGGCCTAATTAGATGTGATCCTTATTTACCAAAAATACCAACTATCGACTTCAAGCATTCAAAAAATTTCCAAAGACACTTCAAACTTTCAGTGCACTACATCACGTTGACATGGACCTAAGATAGGTCACATGTATATCCGCACAACAAAAATTAATTCACCGTAGCTTCAACTATCCATGAGGTTGACCAGAGATGGACCTAATGGGAAAAAGCAATCAACAGAATAATGTCGATACACCATACAATCATTTGTGTACGTGAGATTCTGAATAAACAACCTTCTGACATCCAAAGAGGTTTCCCAAAAACCACAAGCAATAGTAATCAACAGTTGAGAACTGCAAACAAAACATCAGAGGATGATAACTGCATACCGGTTCAGATATTGGTCTAGAATACCGGATCAAACTAAGATTTAATCTTACATTTGCAACTCATATAACATGGTGAAATTAATGACAACACAAAAACAACAAAATGAGATGTTCTTCTTCATTCTTCCAACATAATTTTGGTGAAATATTTCAAATTTAGTATAAAACCTTGTGTTTGAACCCTACCTCATTTTTCTATATTTTATTTTGGTGAACCCGACTATTTGAATAGTCTAATTTATGATTTGGAGTGCATTCAAAACCTAGATCTAGGATTTACATTAATTCATTTCATTTCAGGTTTCTAAATTTGGCTTAAAGTTGCATTGCATTTTAGGTGTAAACTAGCATTTTGCATTCATTTTAAATCTAAAAAATCAACAAAAATTGCATAATGATAGATTGATTTTGCATATTATTTAGATAATAGCATACTTTCAGTCACTTAAATCAGAAAATTGGATCAAAATTTCATTTTAAAAAGTGTCATATAGCTCGTCATTTGTCATTAATTTCACTTGCATTTAGACATTAAATTTTGGAAAATTCTATTACAAAAGTTACAGTTTGAGATCTGGAACAAAAAACACATTAGACAACTCATAAATTGCATTTCTCATTTTTAAAAACCCTGTACAGGGGCCCATTTTCCCATGGGCAAATGAGTCCTTCAGGGCTTCTTAAAACCATCTTTTTTGAGTTTTTTGTGGTTTTTTGCACTTACCAGATCTCCTAGTAACCCAATGTTTCAGTTTGGCAATTTTTAGGAATTTTTGTTTTATGCATTAAGGTCTAATCATCCATTTCATTTAGGCATTTAAATTTGGAAAAATTATTGCATTTCAGATTTGTAGAGCAATTAGTACATCATGTTTTCATTACAAAAGTCTCTTGTTATCATGCTTCATGTTCTATTTTGAGATTTTGTTGAATACTCTATGAAATTATTGTTACAAGCATATGAATGTGAAGTCATTTCTCCTCTTTTCCATTTCTTCATTGATCCCCCTCTCATGTGTGAAATTGACTTCATGAAAGAGAATACAATCTTGGACAATCATGACAATCAAGTTTTTTCTTCTCCCAATATCTCTCATATTTGTGAAGATATTTTGGTGCTGGAAGATCCAATCAATGAGAGTCATGAGAATCTTATTTGTTTCTCTTCTCCTACCCCTCCTACTTGGGAAAAATTTGTTAAACAAGAGGATGACATCATTGATAAGAAAGGAAATCCAACTATTGATAAGTCCCCTACTTGTGATGAAGTCATTTTAGAAGAACCAACCATTGAATATCATGAATGTCTAGTTTGTTGTTCTCCTAAAAAATCTCCTACTAGGGAAGATATCATGGTTCCAAAAATGACAACATTGACACATATCTTTCAAACAATAGTTATGTGGCTTCCTTAGATGAAGATGATGAAGTGACATTAGACTCCCTTTCACTTAGAGATCATGAAAATTTAAGGATAAGTTTGTTGAGGTTATGAACATTAGAATTCCCTCGAGTCCTCTAATTCTTAGACCTCCTACAAGTCCTTTAATTATTGGACCACCTAAACCTCAACTTATCCTCTATCCACCCTCACAACAACCACAAGCTAAAAAAAACCATGTGCTTATCCTTGAACCACCTAAAAAGAAACCATTATGCCTCGGAGATATCTTGAACTTTACAAGGAAAATTGATAGTAACAATGTTTTGCAACAACCGAGTTACAATACCATTGGTCACACATATAATACAAGGAATAATAGGCAACCACAAACCATTTCTAATTTATTACTATTATCTGAACCTATATTTCCTAGTTCTCCTCATTTTCCTTTGCATAGTGGAAAGGAGTATGATCTTGTTGAACAACTTAAAAACGCTCTTGCTAAGATATCCTTATGGGTTTAGTGACGGAAAAAGTATCCCTTTTCCTCACTTAATTTTGGAATAATTGAAAAATTTGAGCTAAGTGATGCCTTAATTTGGTGTTGTCATATTGTTTTGTAGTGTAGAAAAAAGTGTCCCTTTTTCACACTTAATTTGGGAATAAGTTATATAAAATTGAGCCTAATGTTGCCTTGATTTAGTGTTGTAATGTGTTTTACACATTCACATTAAGTTTAGGGCCCTTTTAAACTAAATGGACTTGATTGTGCCTTTTTTAGGGTGTTGTAAAGTGTATCTTTATACTTTCACACTAATCAAGGGATTTATTAATTAATTTGGCTTATTTATGCTCCAATTGGTCCTATTTTGCATCCACAAGCCTTATTAAATGCATTTTTCTCAGGATAATCCGAACACTCAGCAAATAACAAATCATAATTCAATGTTTTGGGTCATGTATTCTAGATCTAGTGATCTGTGACTCATACACCACCTTGGGCATATGAGTCCCACCTAGGTCTTGGGATTTGATTTCAAATTGCACATTGAACAAGACACTCCTAGAAGTTTGTGTCTCGTATTTGAGCCATTGGGACTCATACGCCACCTTGGGTGTATGAGTTTCACTTTAATTAGGACCTATTTTGAATTCAATTATTGGTAGGGTTTCTTTATCCTAGATCTGATGTCAGCTTGTAGTGTTGTAATTTCAGGAAATTTGGCATAAATAAGTATAAATATGTAAGCTTATTTCACTTAGTTTCACATAGCAATTTTGATTCAATCATCCTAAGAATTCACAAGATTATTGTAGAGCATTAGAGATTATTCAAGAAAATTCAAGAGCATTCAAAGGCAAATTTGAAGAAGATTATTGCAGCAATTCAAGATCCATTATCATGTCAAAGGCTTGATGCATCATGCATGTGGTTTTGAGCTAATATTGTGATGTATTGTTCAAGATCAATTCAAGTATTCAAAGGCATTATTTTTCATCAAGAATCATGATCAAGACCTACATCCATTGAGGCCACTTCATGCTTGTTTGTAGATCTGCAAGGTTTCAAACAAGGTTCTATTGTTTCACCTTATGTTTCATGTTTCATTTCATTCATTCTTCATTTCTCATTAAGGTTTGATTACCAAAAAAGGGTTTGACCAATGCAAATCCCTATCCATTAACAAAAAAAAAAAATTCCCTCTCTTTGATGTGTGATTTGTATATTTAAGTTGAAGATCCATTGAAGAGCAAGATTGGAAAAAGTTGCAAAGTTGTCAAAGTTGTCACCTTTCTTGCAAGATTACGAAAAGTCACCTACAGGTCAGAATTCAAAGTTTTAGACTCGAAGATCAGACAAGAGAGAAGCTACAAAAGATCACTAGAGAATACCAGAGTTTTAGCGAAACCCTAATAATGGGACTAAATCTCCACCTTGGGCCGATGAGTCCTAGTATAGGAATTTTTCTAGATTTTAGTGGATTCTAACATGTCATTGTGAGATTCCTATTTCTTCCCAAAAACCCTAGACTGCGACTAAATCGACCAATATGGAATATGAGTCCCAGTGAGCTTCGAAACAACAATGTTCAAAGTTTCAAACCTTGTTTTGGGCATCTTCAATCTTCCAATTATTCCTCTGTTCTTTCTCAGTTTTTTATTCTAATTTCAAGTTAATTTTCTAGGTCATTTAGCTAGATTTGCATATTACCTCTATTTCTTTCTAATAATTTTCTTAGTGGTGAACCCCTTTTCATTTAATCACACCCAAGGAGACCTTGTAGTGCAACCCCTTCTCTCAATTCAATCATTGGGTTGAGAATTATAGGGTTTCCTTGAATGAACTAGCGTGATTGTGCCTTATTTAGGGTGTTGTAAAGTGTATATTTACACTTTCACACTAATCTATGGATTTATTAAATAATTTGGCTTCTTTATGCTCTAATTGGTCCTAGTTTTCATCCACAAGCCTTATTAAATGCATTTTCTCAACATAATCCCGAAACTCAAAAAATAACCAATCATAATTCAATGTTTTAGGTCATGTGTTCTAGATATGGTGGTTTGGGACTCATACGCCACCTTGGGCATATGAGTCCCACCTAGGTCTTGGGATCTGATTTCAAATTGCACATTGAACAAGATGTTAGTGTAATTAATTAATTATTACACTATCATAAGTTAACTTAGGTCATATATCATTTAGTCCTAGGTTGCATTTTAATAAATAATTTAATAATGGGGTAATGTCCCCTTCCATGTTTTTAGGGATAAGATTCCTTCTAGAAGATGAGTTGTCCTTCTAGAACTTATCTCAACATTTAATAATTTCCTAGATAGGGTTCACATGTTGTCACATGTTAGATCATGACACATGGCAACATCTCATACATCTTAGGTTTTCTCTCATGCCTATATATTTAGGGCATTTTGTACATTTGTAATCAATCCAATCTCATAATGTAGATCAATATAGAATCTCCATTGTGCATGCCTAGTTGCAACACTTTCTGAGTGGTTGATTATCTTTCCTAGCAAAGGTCCTCCATTGAAGACTGTAGCTTCAGGGACCGTATGCATCCATAATATCAACACAAGACACTCCTAGAAGTCTGTCTCACGTGTTTGAGCCATTGGGATTCATACTCCACCTTGGGCATATGAGTCTTGCTCTAATCAGGACCTATTTTGAATTCAATTATTGGTGGTATTTCATTATCCTAGATTTGATGTCAGCTTGTAGTGTTGTAATTTTGGGAAATGTGGCATAAATAAGTATAAATACAAGTTTATTTCACTTAGTTTCACCTATCAATTTTGAGTCACTCATCCTAATACTTCACAAGAGTATTGTAGACCATTAGAGAGTATTCAAGAAAATTCAAGAGCATTCAAAGGAAGATTTGAAGAAGATTATTGCAGCAATTCAAGATCCATTATCAAGTCAAAGGCTTGATGCATCATGCATGTGGTTTTGAGCTAATGTTGTGATGTATTGTTCAAGATCAATTCAAGTATTCAAAGGCATTATTTTTCATCAAGAATCATGATCAAGACCTACATCCATTAAGGCCACTTCATGCTTTTTTGCAGATCTACAAAGTTTCAAACAAGGTTCTATTGTTTCATCTTATGTTTCATGCTTCATTTCTCATTAAATTTTGATTACCAAAATGGGTTCTTACCAAGGAAAACCCCTATCCACTAAAAAAACAACATTTTTCCCTATCTTTGATGTGTGATTTATAGATTTAGGTTGAAGATCCATTGAAGAGAAAGATTGGAAAAGTTTGCAAAGTTGTCAAAGTTGTCACCTTTCTTGCAATATTATGGAAATTCACCTATAGGTAAGAATTCAGAGTTTCAAACTCAAAGATCAGATAGGAGAGAAGCTACTGAAGATCACTAGAGGATACCATAGTTTTAGCGAAACCCTAATAATGGGACTAAATCGCCACCTTGGGCATATGAGTCTTGGTATAGGAATTTTTTTAGATTTCAATAGATTATGACTTGTCATTGTGAGATTCTTGTTTCTGACCAGAAACCCTAGACTGGGACTAAATCACCCAATCTAGCGTATGAGTCCCAGTGATCTTCAAAACAACAATGTTTAGAATTTCAGACCTACTTTTCGGCATCTTTAGTCTTCTAGGTATTCCTATGTTCTTTCTCAGTATGTTATTCTGATTTCAAGTTCATTTTCTAGAACATTTAGCTATATTTGCATATTGCCTGTATTTCTTTCTAAGCATTTTCTTAGTGGTGAACCCCTTTTCATTTAATCACACCCAAGGAGACCTTGTAGTTGTTGCAAGTATGAATGTGTATGGTGGTGTTTTCGTTGATGTCTTCATTGATGTAAACACAGTATAGGCTATTGCAAAGAAAGGAAACAAGTGATTGCAGGTTGTACATGTATAGTTGAGATACTATTGAGATGTTGTGAGTACATTGAGCTATCTTTATGGTGTTGCAGGTGTGTTGATATGAGTTACCAAGTGTTTTTGAGAAAATTAATAAATATTGAAGACATTTTATTTTTGTTTAGAATGTGCTCTACATTTCTTCTATGTTGATCATATGCTTGTGTGAATATTAAGTGTGGTTTATAAGCATCCTTGGGTGATATATCCTAGATTGTAGCTTTTGGTTTGATGTAGAGTGAAATTTGTGTTCACTAGTTTGTGAACTGGTCTGGCAGAGTTATTTGTCTGTGGACTAGGAGAAATGTATCTACTCCGCAGTCCTCTGCTGGTTTACTTGCGGATCTAGAAGATGGTTTGTAATGATGTCATTTATGCTCTATCAAAGGAATTCATGGTTTGGTGCTCCAGAAGACTAGTTTTAGAGTTATTGTGTGTGTTTGTACAGTCTGGATGGGCTGATGGAAAGTGTTCTATATATGAAGGTTGTTGCATTTACTGCAAATGAATATGAAGGCATCTAAGAAGTGTTCTAGTGTATGGTGAAGCATGTTATGTGGTCTACATGTTATCTTCTTGTTGCGGAAGTGTGTACTTCAAAAGTTCATTGGTGTTTTCATTAGGTTTGGTTGACCTGGTCTTTAAATGTCATGTGAATGATAAGTATCAATTGAGGAAGTGTGTGATTGATCTGAGATTTTGTTTTAGGTCTTGATTAAGTGTTGGTTTGGTCTGCTCTCATTATCTTCCACTGCGAAAATGTTGATTTGCTGACCTAATTTGAATTTGTAAAAAGAAGAATGTGTAGTTGACCTTGGAGAAAGTTTCTAAGGTTGAAGATGGTATAAATACAAGTCAAGATGTTAAGGATTGAATATTCCACAAGTTTGGAAAGAGATAGTTGTGAAAAAGTGAGTTGAGGAAACATTACTTCAATGTGTTAGACTCCTGAAAGCATGTGGTGGATCTTCTGTTGCATTGAGAAAGTGTTCTTTGTGTAACATTCTTATTTCTATCTTCTTCTTTTTTTTAGACAATGAGCCTCCATGTTGGAATTTGAGTCTTATCTTGGGCAGTGAGCCCTTTGGCAATTACTTTCTAGTAATCAGTTTTGCAATTACTCGACATTGTGATTTAATCCTCATTGTGGTTTTTCCCTTATTGGGTTTTCCACATAAATCTGGTGTTACTTGTGTTGATATTGCTTTCTGTTATTTTCACTTCATGCTCATACTTAATAACATATTAAAGTGGATGTGAATTTAAAAATTGTTTGGGATTTGTGAATTTGATTGGTGACAACTGATTCACCCCCTCCTCTCAGTTGTCTTGTGCATTTCAATAATTGGTATCAGAGCTTTGGTTCCTTGGAGAAGATCTTAACCGCTTGAGGTAGATCTGATGGTGCACAAATTGACAATCCTTGTGTTTGATGGATCTAATTACAGTTTCTGGAAAGTGTAGATGAGAGGTTACTTGATCTCTCTTGGTTATAAGACTTGGAAAGATGTTGAGACAAAATATGTCACAGGTGACAAGTGGTCCTTCTTCTATAGATGAGATTTTTTCCTATGAAGAAAATGAAAAAGCAAGGTATGCAATATATAGTGCTTTATCTAAGCCTAAGTTGACAAAATTTATTTCATTGGGCACTGCTTATGAAGTTTGGGAAAATTTGAAAGATATCTATGAAGGAAATGACAGAGTCAAATTGACAAAGAAGCTCACAGCTAAGCGTAGATATGAGAATTTGAAAATGAAAGAAGGAGAAGATATTGAAATCTATTTTCAGAGGGTTGATATTGCAATAAATGAAGTTAAAAATCAAGGTGGTAATCTAATAGATGAAGATGTAGTGGAGAAGATTCTAATGACCTTACTGGAGAGTTACAGTGATAAAGTCTCAACCATTGAGGAAGTGTATGATCCTAAGAAGTTCACTAAAGAATAGATATTTGGCACCTTGACTGCATTTGAAATGAGGAAATTTGGAAAAGAAAAGGAGAAAACAGAATCAGCGTTCAAAGCTACAAAGACAAAAGATGATTTAGATGGTGATAGTTCAAAGGAGTTAGAAGCAAATTTTACAAGGAAGTTGAAGAAAGGTACTAGTAAGTACAAAGGTATGTTTCCCTTTAAATGTTTTAGTTGTGGAAATATTGGTCACTATGCTTCAAGATGTCTAAATAGAGTTGTACACAAGACGAGTAGAGACAATAAAGAAAAAAAGGACAAGAAGTTCAAGAAATTGTACTATTTTAGAGAAGATGCTGGAATTTTTGATGACGAATCTAATTTTGAGGGTGATAATGATGAATACTTGTTTCTAGCCTTAGAGAATAAATTAGTGTCTACTAACCATGGAAGATGTGCAAGGGAATGTGGTCTGAAAAACAAGAAGGAAGAGATGGAAGGTACTCTGGTTACTGCTTTTCATGCTAGACAAGATGAAGACTACTGGGTGACTGACAATGGTTGCTCAAATCACATGACCAAAGATAAAATTAAGTTCACTAAACTTGAAAAGTATGATGGAGGATTAGTCATGTTTGAAGATGATTCTGGTGCAAAGATTGTTGGAAAAGGAACCATTAGTTTTGATGGAAAACACAGTACTGATGATGTCTATTATGTTAAGGGCTTAAGGCATAATATTTTGAGTGTTGGAAAAATGTGTAGCAAAGGATTCGAGCTTGTGTTTCAAGATGATACTTGTAAAATCATAAAAAGGTCTGGAACTATGGTAGTTGCAGGAAGAAGAACATATGGAAACATTTATCAACTTAAGGGTGTTGATGGTCAGTGCTTTGTATCTCAACTTCATGAAATTTGGTTATGGCATCGAAGGATGGGACATGTAAACTTTGGCAATCTGATTAGGATTAGTTCAAGAGAAGTGGTCTAGGATCTACCTAAAATCACAAAGCCTACTAATATTTTTTGTAGAAGTTGGAAGTTGGGAAAACAACCAAGATGTAGCTTTAAAGGAAAAGAGAAATCAACTACCGAAATGATGAAATTGATTCATATAGACCTTTATGGTCCCACAAGAACAAGAATTCTTAATGGTGATAGGTATTTCATGCTTCTTATTGATGATTATTCTAGAATGACATGGGTTACTTTTCTTCAGGAGAAAGCTCAAGCTCTGGATAGATTCAAAGTGTTTGAGGCTACGGTAGAGAATTAAATGAACCTGATAATAAAATGTTTAAGGTCTAACAGAGGTGAAGAATTCACCTCCAGTGAGTTTAATACATTTTTTGCCCCTAGAACTCCTCAGCAGAATGGAGTTGTTGAGAGGAAGAACCAAACTGTTCAAGAGGCTGCAAGGACTATGATGAAAGAGGAAAATGCACCTGATGTACACTAGAGAGAAGAAATTCACACTGATATTTATATTCTTAACAAAGTACAGATCAAAGGTAACAACACAAAGACCCCTTATGAACTATGGACTGGAAAGATTCCTACTGTTAAGTACTTTAAGGTGTTTGGAAGTAGATGTTATATTAAAAGAGATGATGAGAACCTTGGAAATTTTGATGCAAGATGTGATAAGGTATTTTCCTTGGATATTCACCTAATAGCAAAGCTTATAGATACTTCAATAAAAGATTGAGAAAGATTGTTGAAAGTGCAAATGTAAAAGTTGATGAAGACATACACAGATCAGTTGAAATAAGTGAAGTTGAATCAGATGAACCTATCTATGGAAAAGTACAAGAAGAGAATAAGGAAGAAGAAGAAGCTCCAGAACCTGCTCCTAAGACTCCAAAATACATACAAAAAAATCATCCTGAAGAACAAATAATTGCAGAAAAAAGTGAAGGTGTAAAGACAAGAAGAAAAGTGGTAGTAGCTAAGGTAAATCTATTTTCACTTTCCAAGATATAACCTAAATCAATGTGTGAAGCATGCAAAGACTGGGTTAGAGCAATGAAATAGGAATTGTTGTAGATAGAGAAAAATCAGACATGGGAACTGGTTCCTAGACTGGTAAACAAAAATGTAATTGGTACAAAGTGGGTATTCAGGAATAAGTTGAATGAGAATGGTGAAGTAGTAACAAACAAAGCAAGGCTTGTGTGCAAAGGTTATTCACAGGTTGAAGGAATAGACTTTGAGGAGACATTTGCACCAGTGGAAAGAATGGAGGCTATTCAGATGTTTTTGGCATTTTCTGCACACAAAGATTTCAAAGTATACCAGATGGATGTTAAGTCTGCATTCTTGAATGGAGAATTAGAAGAATAGGTGTACATGGAATAGGGATTTCAGATATCAGATAAAAGAGACATGGTCTATAAGTTTAAAAAGGCATTGTATGGACTCAACTAGGCTCCTAGATCATGGTATGCAAGGTTGGACATATATTTGACACATCAAAGGTTCATCAAAGGCTCCACAGATAGTAATCTCTATTTCAAATTTGAAGGAAACAAAATGTTGATAGTGGTTGTGTATGTTGATGATATTATTTTTAGAGGAAATGAAGGTATGTGAAGGAAATTTGCAGAGGAGATGCAAAAAGAGTTTGAAATGTCTATGATTGGTGAGTTGAATTTCTTTCTTGGACTTCACGTGAATCAAACTGATAAGCGAATATTCATTTCATAATCAAAGCATGTTAAAGATTTGTTGAAGAAGTTTGGAATGGATGACTCCAAACCAGTCTATACCCCTATGGTGACTAGATGCAAACTGAGTAAAGATGATGATTCTCCTAAATTTTATCAGAGCATGTACAGATCTATGATTCTCAACATGAAATAGTATTTTCAACAAAATATGGACAGAGTTTCAAGGTTAGGCAGACTCCTAAGAAGAAAATAGACTTGAAAAATCATGCTCCAGAGACAGAAAGAAAAGTTGTTAAACGAATCATAGGTTTCTCATCTACCAGGAAATGTCAATCAACAAGGTGTAATTATTCCCAATTCCATGGTTATTGGTATTCATGTCATGTTTATGGATATAGGGCTAGAGATTGTGAAACTTATGCTAGAAATAATTATAGTTTGTCAAATTAGAATTGCTGCACTATATGTTATATATGTCACAAATTTGGTCATGTAGCAATTAGCTGTTGGTGGAATGATAAGAATGGTAATGAAATTTCTTACAAAATGACTAGAAGAAGTTATCATTATTTTGGTTCAAATCATAATGTCATATGTGTAGGCATCCTTTTAAAATCTGCAAACAACTAAACTTCAAACAATGGGTTAGTGCCTTGCAAATTCTATCAAAATACCTCTATGAAATACCTTGTGAATGCTTCCAAATGCAACAAATGATAATAGAAAGACTAAAGCATTATGAAAACAAAAGCAAGTTACCTATTCCATAGTTGGATTGGTGTCACATGTGCTAGTGACCCTTTCCCAATCCTTGATAAAAAGCTCAAGATGATGAAGTGCAATGGAGATGAAGAACAAGATTATTTCTCAAACCAAGAGAGTAACCTTGCATAAAATTGTGGATCCATGAATGAGAATGAAGGCCTATTTTATAGATTTTCTTGATGATAGATTGGCCAAGATGGTGAATGTGGGACTAAAGATCCTCCAATGAGAAGATGACACTTGTCAAATGTGAGTGGTCAATGGTTGTGCAAGATTTGGGAAGAGTGCCCATGAGAGGGAGAATTTGAATTCAAATTTGCAATAAATTTTGAGAGGGGGACAAGAAAAACATCAATAAATGCCATGTTTGACTTGTCATGTTGAGGGAAAATGAGGTTTTAATAAATCAATAAAATTGATTTATTGTGCAAGTGGAGATATCTAGATAATGCAAGTGGGATGGGATTATCATTAGGTCAGGATTAGATTAAGTTAATGATGATTAGGTTGATTTAATGCTGATTAGTTGAGTTGACTTTTAAGACTTTGATTTTTGATTTTTAAATTAGAAAATGATGGAATATGATTTAGGATTTGATTTAAATGAAGTCCTGATTTATTTAATTAAATGGATGATGCAAGATGAAGGTTGAATGATAATGCTTATTTGATAAATGAGATTATTTAATGAATGGATGAAAGTGATGAATGGGCCTAATGTGAGACCTAATTTGTTGAATCCACGTCAGATACATAATGTTAATTTTGCATGTCTACAATATGATATAGATGTAATTGTCTTGGACATAGAGCTCAATCTTGTAGAAATCATTTGTTGAGATTGAATCTAGACATAGCAAAAGGACAAATACCTTGACCAAGCAATAGCAGGTAGATACCTTGAGCAAGAAAAAGAAAAGGACTATACAGGTTTGGAGAAGAAAGCAAGAAAAGGGGAATGAAGGACTTAGTCTTGTGCATGATGCACAAGGATCATCCCTTAGCATTTAAAAGGAAACATGACGATAAGGCGAGATAATTAGTGCATTATAAAATAAACCCCATTGATATCAAACAAGAAATTGTTTTGTTTTGTTGCCTCATGACTTATTTTCATATTAGGGTGTAATTCATAGTGTTAAGTCACAAATGTATCATATTTGTGTTATATGTTGAGTTCATGTCTGTGTTGAGAATAACAGTGACAATGAGTTGATGATAACAATTTTAATACTATAGTTCATATATATCATCATACTGATGGGTGATAATTTCTCATATGTCTACTGAAGTTGTAGTGGGTGCTTTATGTTTCTTTGAAAGTGTCCATGGTAAAAACACTGTATAAAGTCTGTGAAGAATGCTTGAAACACAATCCATGCCATTTGTGGAAAAATTGTTTTAGCTTTGTTTTGCTACAACATAACAACAATGACAAAGTTTCTTGTTGAGCACATAACATAATGATTGACAAGGCAGAGGTCTATTAATTGTTTAAGATCTTGAGGAATACAGTTTGTCTTGTAATGATAAGTGGCAGCTAGCTGAAAAAACAATGACAGTAAATGTTACTTGAAATTAAGTGTTGTTGTGCAGACTAATAGACAAATGAAAAGTCTATAATTCAGTGCTTATAGTAGTTTATACCTTATATGATGTTCTTGATGCTAAGACAATGACCTTTTTTCACCTGTGTCTCTTTGACATATCTTTTGCAAGTTTAAAAGTTCAATGATAGTTCATTAGAATTAAAATTGATGGTCAGTAGATAATGGTAATATTTCATGGTTGGAACATGATCAACACTCAAGAAGTTATATAGATGTGTTTGACAAGTACCATGTTGCTGATTCTGGAAGTTTGTTTGTGCAAAATATTTCTGACAAATTCTCCACTTAATAGCAGTGGTGTTGATCTTCAAAAGTTTGTGATACAGGTCATCTATACTAGTTTGGAGTCTTTCATTTCCTATCATTCTTCTTGTATCATGATCTTCCAAAGGTGTTCACATCATCTTTTATGTGTTTCTACTAACACATTCATTACAGGAATTCAAGTTTGAAAGTACATTAATAGTTCTTTGGAAATTTTGATGCTCAATTCTTAAGGTGTAAGTATGAGTTTGACAGCAGTACAAAATTTTGTAAACTACAAGTAGTTTGATGACTTCAGTCATAGTGGTGACAGTGAACTAAAATTTCTTAAAATTTCAATGTTTGGAAATGACTACATATTAGGACAGTGGCAATTGTTGTTTTTGCTTTCTTGCTAAGTTGCAATGGTGCACAACACAAAGCTTACTCATTCAACATCACTTTGTCTTTGAGACGTAGCGAAAAAGGTATATTATCTTGCATAATGTTCAATCAATATACAAGTGGTATAACAGTGGAACATGTGTAATAATGACTTAGCTTGGATAGTCAGTGTTTTGAAGAGGAGTAATGGTTTACCTTTGTTCACATAGTGGTTTTCATAACAAGTATTGCTATGAACTAAGAAGTAAAAGACAACATGAATGATGTTCATACAAAATTGGTGGATAGACAGTCCATTCAATGACAGTGATTGTTCTCTATTCTAACAAAACTGATAATGCTATAAATGGTTTTTGATGCTTTGATAGGACAACATAATCTTCTATAGTGGACATATAACATTATATGTACAATATATGGTGATCAACATGTAGAAATAGTGATTCTTTACACTAAAGGTCATTTTCTTGAAGGAAAGATAAAAGATCTTCTGCCAAGATTTAGTATATGCAAAATGTCAGGGGGAGCTTTATGTTGCAATTTATCTTCAAGTATCTAAACTGACAGGGTCTTTGATTGTATTTATCCATGGGATTAACACAAGGAGATATATGCAACAGAGTTGTTTGACTATAAAGTGATTGATCCTTGAGTTTTGATTCATACTTTCAGATGGATATGTGTTGGTTGGACCTTTAGTTGTTTATCTTCATGGAATGTCACATTCTCCTATTTCATCCTTTGTCATTGAGGAAAAAAGGGGGAGAGAAAGTATGTATTTTGCCATCAAGGAAAAAGGGGGAGTTTGTTAACATGATGTGTTTGTGATGTTTGTCCTTGATGACAAAACTGGTTCTTATACTGGTGTTCTTTGATTATTCTTTGATTAACTTTGACAAGCTACATGATGTGCAGATTTGGTTTCAGAGATGCTCATTTTTGGAATGGATTGATATGCAGATGCTCAATTTTTATTTGAATGATATGTGTCCTTGATACATGTGGATGTTGATAGTGTTTGACAGGATGATGGATGTTGACAGGATGCATTTTCATATTACTTCACTTTCAGGATATCCATGGTGGTTTTGTTGTTTGATCTACTCTACATGATATTCTTTCAGTGTTTATGATCATGCTGGACTGACAGTGTTGATAAGGCATTGTATAGGTTATTTAGGTTGATCATTTTTTAGGATCATTTGAAGGTTCCATTTGAGGTTGCATGTCACAGGTTGTTTTCTCATATCATTTGCAAGTTCAATTTGACAAAACAATCATTTCTCAGGTGACTAAGTCATTTCTATTGCATAAATCATGGCATTTCGAATTGACAATATCATTGTGTCAATGGTTCTTTGATGGGAATTATAAGGTGACTTCTCTATATGGGCCTTGCTATGATAATCAACATTGAAGTGTTCATAAGCATCTTGATTGATTATTTAATGTGGCATATAATATAAACCTTAATTGGTTTATTTTGGCACATTGTATTGTTGTTTACCTTGGCATATCGGGTGGTTATTTCATTTCACATTGAAGTTATCTTAGTAAAATTCATATGGCAGTGACATTAATAAGGTTTTAGGCTCATCCTAACAAGGCTTCAGTTTGTCTTGATTGGTCATATATGGCTTCAGGCAGCTTGCATAGTATTTTGTATTTGAGCATAATGCATAAGTGCTTAATCACATTGCATCGGTGTTTGATGTGGTAATAAGGAAATTAGTTTAAAG
>VDFB02099590.1:0-21538 GCA_007258455.2 Sequoia sempervirens | reverse complement strand
ACTTTAAAGAAATTGCTAACACATGTTGTGAGAAATTACTTTAAAGTAGCAAATGATAAATGCTAACAATAAATAAGACACCTAAGAGCTTATTTGGAAATCCCTATGACAAGTCATATGTTTCCAAATGAAGTTATGTCATGAAAAAGGGAAGAGGTTGCCCCCAAAATGAAATCTCAAAATCACATAAGAGATCCACAGATTCAAGGTTAGTGTATGCCTTTACTACAATGATATTATAGAGCTTGAAAATATCATCTTTCCCCAAATAACTCATGGAATAGGAAAAATGACACAAAGAGAGCGAAAAAGAAAAAGAAAAATATTTTGGGTCAACATGGAAGAGACCTAAATGTCTTGACGCCTTGTGTCATCCCCAAAAGGAAAACACAAGACAAAAGAAAAGAATTTTTTTTTTGACATATAGAAGAATAAAGGTACAAATAGAGGAATGAGCATGAAGATACATCAAACAGAACAATACGGGGGATCATATTACGCACATGCAATCAAACAAAGAACATGAAAATAAATTAAAAAAAAGACTAGAAAAGTACATGTGAGTCAACCTATAGCAAGTCGTCTGCATCCCGATCTTGTTCATCATATGTGGAAGGTGGAAAACTAGCCAAAGGGATGATGTCAAGTGCCAAACTAGGACAATCACCAAGTTGAGCACATGGTGAATCACTCTTTGTAGGAGGATCATCACGATTGTTATCATTTAAGCTCATGGAAGAGGAAAACAATAAATTTAACTCTTTATGCACTTCATCATTAATTTTAGTAGTTTCATTATCATCATCCAAGCTTATCACATAAGAAGGTCTAATGATAATATCCACTGAAGGCTCTTGTTCTTTTTGTGTTCAAGGTTTAGGATTTTCTTGTTTCGGAAAAGGTGGAGAATCATCATGCATTGCTTGAGGTAAGTTTGGATTTTGATTTTTTATGTTGTTCTTTTCTTATTTTTCTTGTAACAAATGAGTGATAGCATGACGTCTACGCCTACAATCTCTAGTATTTTGGTTTCTTTTTTGTTTGATTCTCAAGTTGTGATTGTGTAGAAGCAGGTTTATTAACCAGAGGTTTCTTTTCTTTCCTTAAGGGATGAACGAAAGGAACCATGGGAGGTTGTACAACTACTTTCTCTTTAGCTTTGTGAACTTGTTTGATTTTAGGAGGCATAACGAGACTTATTTGGTTACCTCATAATCTCTTATAGGAAATAGGCGAAGGATTTTCTATGTTTTGGTCTTGGTTACTTGGAAGGGATTTTGGTTCAATCATAGTCTCATAAAGGTTGGGAGGCTCAATCGTGGGTTGAGGAATATTTGTAAAGGATAATTTTGCTATGTTTTTTTTCTTAAACTTTTGATAAGATTTGAAAAAGAAGTCCTCACAAGGCCTAATAGGTTCCATAGGTTTGGGCCAAAATAAATTCAATGATAAATTCCAATGGGAAGACATGGGATTAAAGCCACTCTAATGTATAGTAAAGATATAATTGCCAAATGAAAACTTTAAGCATTTATGCACAACCAATGAGACGACATTCATGGAGCAAAGCCATGGGTAACCTAACTTCACACAAAATTGGTCCAATGATGGGATGATGGAAAATGAGACACGTAATGTTTTTGGTCCAACTTTCAAAGGAAGGGTTATTGAACCTATCGTAAGGCAAGAAAAACCATTATGTGTTTTGATCCATACTATCAACTTTTCATAAGTATCTTGATAAAGCTCATGCACAAATTAGAATTCTTCAGTGATCACATTATCTACACAAACGATATCAATTAATACCCCATTAGTAGGCTTGTCAATGATTCTTCTAGCTATGTAAAGAGGACCATCTGGTGCATGCCTAATTATGTCATGTTGTGAGAAAGCAATGTCAAGTAGAATCTTAGTTAGGCCCTTACGAGGTTGGCCTTCAATAAAATTGATTGAATGATTTATAATGTTCTTATCTTTATTTATTATGTGATGTTGCATGATGTGATTAAGGCTAAGCACCATTTCTATTCCTTGTTTAATTTTAATTAAGTCTCTTATGTTTTGTACCATAGGAATAACAATAGTGGTGATGGGTTCAGAACTTATAATTTTTGCAATTTCTCTAACTCTTGATCCATTCTTATAAGGTTCTCATGACGGAAATTAGAAATCATTGCATCAACATCAATCATATTAGGTGTAGGTAGGTAAGTCATGGTAAATGAAGTGTTAAGGGTATGATCCATAATGGGTTGACTAATGTCAACAATATGAGTGAAAGAGTTAGAAAACCCAAGATCCACAACGAATGGTGTATCATGGGATGACATGAGTCACGAACAACACGTCTCATGAAAGTTTGGAAATAGCACACCAAGTTGTGAAGCTCATACAAGTTTCACACTACCCAAGGTGCACCTAGAATGGATAAGAGGTAAAATGCAATGAAGTATCCTAGAACATGTAAAGTGCAATGCAAACAATTTTCATATTTAAAGCAAGATAACCTTCTAATTATACTATGAAAAGACCTAAAAATGATGTCTTTTAGATGCAATTTTGAATTAAAACAATGCATTGAATTTAACAAATTATGCTTAATATGAACAATTTCAGATAACGAAAATTCAGAAAACTGAAATAGCAGACTAAATATAGAAACACATAAGGTAGAATCAATGATTTTAATGCTCAAAATTTTAGGAAAATCGTTGATCAGGGACTCATTCACCCATGGGCGAATGGGTCTCACTTTAGGAGTCATTTGGTGTGTGCCAAATTTGGCATGCACCAAATGGAAAAGAAAAATAAAAGCCCAAATCGTATTTCAAACTCTCATTTGTCTTCAACCCGTGGCTTGGCTTGGAGGATTGGAGGTTTGCAACTCACGCTCACCAAATATCATCCATTATTTGCATCATTAGCTTGCTATCTTTCACAAGGATGCCGCCAACACATTAGAGACATTGAATATTGTGAAGAGGTATGTATTTTTATTCAATTTATTTTGAATTTGATTTAGAATGTTGATTGAAATAGGTTTTTATAATAAAATTTTGTTCTAATTATCAGGGAATGAATTTCCACCTCAAAACTTTGAGAATTCACAGTGACCCCCTCAGGAAGATCCTCCTATTCAAGAACAACCTGAAACCCCTCCATCAATTCATAGGCATCCTCAAGGAACACAAGAAAATGTTCTAAATCAAATTGAAAACAATAAAAGAGACATTGAACAATTAATTGGAAGATTAACCGAGCATGCCAAAACCCACCCTTATAGGAGAGGGATTATTGAATCATTGAAGTCAATTGTATCTCATGTAGGAGAAACGAGTGAGAAAATAAAATTTTGGTCAAATAAGAGGCATAAGATGAGACAATATTATGCTAGAGGTTTTTCATATGCAAATGTTAAAAACAAAAAAATAGCAAAGCCGACTTGTGTGCCCTATTTACAGACCTGAAAACCAACACACCTTTGTCTCATACATGCAGGAGGTTCCCCATCCATTGGTGCCACCATGAGTTAATTAAAAATAAATTTTGGGAGCGGTGGTGGATGGTATTTGACCAACCTCCATGCAATAACCATGAGGTACCACAATACTTTTTGAGGAAACTTTATTGTGAGTTTATCCTCAATAAAATGCCAAATTATTTTGACATCTTAGACTTTTAGGGTAGAGGAGGGGGTTGCACACATGATAGGCCTATTGCACGATATAATCCACAATTGGCACTGAGACCCATGGTGGAGCATGTCGTCGTTCCTTCCATTGTTAGGGATAGTGTAGAGGTGGACACGCTGGAGTCAATTGGCTCACTCACCCAGACCATTTTACAGTGTGCAAGGCCTCTAGTAGAGCCTGGTGTGGAGGAGACGTGTAGGCCCCGAGCTCCACCCCACCATTGTGGTGCTTTTGGTGTAGTTTGCACGTATGATTATCAGAGTGCTTGGGATGTAGCTACATAGCCTACATCAGTTGTAGAGGTGATAGATTTCATATATGATTTGTTGAATGATACATTCGACATTGACAATCAGGTAAAATTCAACAAGTTCATTTAATATTTTTTATTAAATTATATTTTGAAATTTAAGAATAAGTAAATTAGTAGAATTTCAATTTGATGAAATTTTAGGGTCGGAGTGTTCATGAGACGTGCCCCATTCCTATAGACCCTTATTCGTTCTCGATGTTGAGTCCATAGGTATGCAACTAGTATTAAAGATATTATTATTGCATTTGAATAGTTGAATTTAATATTTGAATGTTTGTCTCTAACATGCTTTGGATTTCAAATAGTTTCTTGGTGGACCTTCGACCTCCACACCTCGCAATTCATTTCCTCAAGGACCTTACACTCAGGTAGCATTTATTCAATAATGGTGTTGTAAACCAATGTTAGCTAGTTTTCATAATTTTGCATATACAAATTTAAGAAAATGATGATAAACAATAACATTGCATTTGTATTCCTTAATTGTGTCACATTATCTTCTCCTAATTCACTTTTTGTTCCTTTATTCCTTCCTAAGATCCATACCATTTGAATACGTCACGATGGCGAATGAGTGATGGCATTGAGAGAGGGCATGAGATTTGCTCTTTTATGGTCTATTATAGAAAATTTTCATGATACTTTTGTGTAGCTTAATTTCTATCTTAATGGTTGCTATAGGGGGTTATCACTCCAAATCGTGGACATGGTAATGATGTAAATATGAATGATGACTACCTGTATGTGGTAAGTGATTATATTTTGTTATATGTCATTCCACAATTCATTTTTTGTGTATTAACATCTTTACATTTTATGGTATCAGTTGAAGGGACAGAGTGAAGAGAGGAGGACTAGCAAGCGTGTTCGAAAGACCAGAGAACCAACAATCACTCCATCCAACTGAATTTCAAAGGCAGCATGGGATCTATTCCCTTCCTCTAGAGGGAAATGACTGTATTAGGGTCATTTTTTGTATGCCTATGTGGCATTTTGGAACATGTGTTTTGTACAAGCGATATATATGTGACATTTTATGTCCATAATATGGCTCCTTTGTACTAATCTTGTATGGCTTTTTTAGATATATTCTATATACTTTTATCAATATATATCATTGTATACCTTATGGATTTTTATTAAAAAAATATTATGTTGTTATTGCCATTCTTGAATGATGTTATCATGTGTATTGTGTAAATCATATGCTTGAATGTTGTAGGCATTGATATTGTTTACATATAATGCTTAATTAGTTACTGTCGATTGCTCAATAAGCTCCATCTAAAGCATATTGTGTAAATAAGCTCCATTCCTGGTGATTTTTATCCTTTGGAATGCTTCAATTACTTATGTCTCACTTATTTGCATGTATGCTTCACTTATTCACATGTATACTTCACGTATAGTGTGTGTATACATGTGTATGATTCATGCTTCAAATGCATAGCAGCAAAAATATTTTGGGGAAAATTTTGACAAACCAAAAGTATAAGAGTTTTTTAAAAAGTTGGGAAAAAATCATATTTAAAAAAATGTAAAATATTGTAGAACAAGAGATAAAATCTATTTATTTTGAAATGAAAGGTATTTCCATAGCATATAGAGATATAGAGAGAAAATAAAATAAAGATTTTAACTAATGAATTTTAAAAAATATATTTTTGTAGTTTATATTCATATCATTGATTACATTTTATTGCACATCTTTCAAAGTCAAAGCATTACTTTACACTACATAACTAATAACTAGATGCTGATAGATGACAAAATTTCAATTACAATATAGTTTTTTTAAAGTCAACCTAAGTAGTTATGCAATTATTTCAAATTGCATAACTAATAAGTAGCAGATGTTGCCAATTGCATTTTGTTATCATGGCATTCTATGAGGCTAGATTTCTTTGACGTATTTTATCAAATAGTTCACTGCCTTGTCTATGTTACCAAAATTTTCATACATGTCTACCAAAGTATTTTTTCAAACAGTTCATTGCCTTGTTGCTATGGCTAAAAGCATAAAACAAGTGCTTTCAAACAAGCTATGGATGCTTGGAAAAAATCTATCAAAAGCATAATAGCAAGCAATACTATAGACAAGGCAATGAATTGCTTGAAAAAAATGCCTGAAAGAAATGTGGTCTCATGGTGATGGAATGCCATGACATGCAAATTGCTATGGATTTTCATGTCATTCCATCACCATGAGACTACGTTTCTTTGAGGCATTTTTTCAAACAATTCATTGCCTTGTCTATGCTACCACATTTTTCATACATGTTTATCAAAGCATTTTATCAAATAATTCAGTGCCTTGCTAATATGGCTAAAGGCCTAATATAGGTGCTTGCAAACAAGCTGTGGATGCTTGGAAAAAATCTATCAAAGCATAATAAGAAGCAATAACATAGATAAGTGATGTAGACATAGGAGACCCAAACCCACTCAAAGTGTCAACTTTCCTTCAAGAGGAATCTAACAAGATTAAAATGATCTATTGGACCAATCCAAACAACTCCCAAATTTTGAAATCAATCAGAGGTAGGATTTCCCACTTTCACCCTTGCAAACCTAGTAGCAGTGCAAACCTGTTTTTAGGCACTTAACTCCACAACTTCCCAAAAAAATTGACAAAAAAAGGATGATTCATACACCCATTACACAGTTACAAAACATATCTTAGCCCCCCATATGACTCCTTTGGAACAAATTTGAGAAAACTAACTTTCTCACCGTTTTAGGCCTCCAAATAGGTCAATTTTACAAAGGACCCCTCTCTTAAACTTGTGCAAACACTCTGAAACTTTAGGGAAGCAATTGGAAGGTTATCAAACCCCAAAATCCCCCATTATATTTCATTTGTACGGCCACCTCCACACCAAACCCAAAAACCCTTGTTTTGTGCACTTTTGATGAGGGTTTATTGAAAAAGACACTTCCAGGCCCTTCCCAAACTTGCCACCTGGCCAAACACCCTTCAATTTCCAAACTTGGCCTAACACCCCATCATCAGGTTCAGGTCTATACCCATTAAATTCATTCATTTTCCAATGGAAAGAACCCTAAGGACTCACCGAAATCAAGAAATACGCCTTCCTTGCAAAAAAAAAGATGCATACATGTTTATTTCACCTATCTAAGCCTATCCATCGAGTTACATGACTATACAGTGGGTGGAAGGCTTAGAAACCCATTTTGTTCCCTTTCAAAACCCCTAAAACAAGGTAAATGAGTAGTCCCAAAAAAACAAAGATTTATCCCTCAATTTGCACGATTAAGACCTCAAATATGAAGCATTAGAGAGCTAACACATGTACCTAAATTATCTAAGAAGTTTAAGAGAAAAGGCAAGTTTTACGGGTCTATACCAAGCCTTCAAAGTTTAGAAAAATAGGAAAAAAGTTGTTGAGAACATTGTATTTCATAAAAATAAAATGTGTACAATCTTCAAAATTCCTTCAACAACCCTGCACAAGCCATTTTTGAGGCTTTTATAATGATTGGGGATTCTCACAACTAACTACCTCTCAACCAATGAGAAAATTACATTTGGGGAAACTTGTCCTTCTACTAAATATAAACCAATGATAAAAAGTTGTTGCATTATGAAGTGTAAGGTTCATTGAACCCAAACATGCTAGCTTGGAAAAATTTGATTGGTTGGAAGATGATGAGGCACCATCTCAATGTGTTGGATGTCCCCTTTGATCTTGGCCTAAGGCAGAATTCAAGATATGTTTTCCATCTCCTATTTTCAGCTTGGGGCAGACTTAAAGTTGTCTTTGCCATGTATGCTTTGAGCTGGGCCGACTTTATGTTGTCTTTTCCATGTATGCTTTAAGTTGGGCGGACTTTACCTTTGTCTTGGAAAAGCGTTATTCAAGCAAAGGGTAGACTTGACAGTAGTTTGGGCATAGCTTTTCTTTCCCAAGCAAACTTTGCATCATCTTCAACATATTCCTTGACCATGGGCATGGCGGACTTTGCTTGTGCCTTGCCAAGATTAGGAGGACTTGCTCTTGAATTAGACATGTTGATTTTCATTCCAAGTGAAAACTAAGAGATGTTATTGTAGAGGGTCACAACATGATCCCATAGGCTCTAATGAGAACTTTCTAAGCCTCATGGTGTCCAAGTATCGTCATGTTGAAGTTTGCAACCATTTTGCACTTCGGGCTCTTAAGGGATTCAACGCATTTGGGTGTGAAAGAGGACCATGCCTAGCATAAACCTACCTACTCAGATGCGTTGGAATAGTTAGTTTGGTCACACAAGTTGCAGAACGAAAGTTGCACCACTTTGCAACTTTGCACTACTTGCATTTGACAACTTTTTCTCCAAGAGAAATCTCACCGCCACAGGAAAATTCCTCTGAGATAGAAAAAATAGAGAGACGTTATTGTAGAGGGGCACAACACGATCCTATAGGCTCTGACAAGAATTTTTTAAGCCTCATGGTGTCCAAGTAGTGTCATGCTAAAGTTTGCAGCCATTTTGCACTTCGGGCTCTTAAGGGATTCAGCCGGTTGAACGTAGCTCAGAGGGATTCAACGCATTTGGGTGTGAAAGAGGACCATTTCTAACATAAAACTACCCACTCGAATGCATTGGAATAGTTATTTTGGTCACATGAGTTGCAGAACGAAAGTTGCACCACTTTGCAACTTTCCACTACTTGCATTTGACAACTTTTTCCCAAGAGAAATATCGCCGCCACAGGAAAACGCCTCTGAGATAGAAAAAATTGAGAGAGGTTGTTGTAGAGGGGAACAATATGATCCCATAGCATCTAACGAGAAGTTTCTAAGCCACATGGTGTCTGAGTAATGTCATAATAAAGTTTGCAGCCATTTTGCACTTCGAGCTCTTAAGAGATTTAGCTGGTTGAACATAGCTCAGAGGGATACGACACATTTGGGTGTGAATGAGGACCATGCCTAGCATAAATTTTCCCACTTGGATGCATTGGAACAGTTAGTTTGGTCACACGAGTTGCAGAACGAAAGTTGCACCACTTTGCAACTTTGTACTACTTGCATTTGACAACTTTTTCCCCAAGAGAAATCTCACCGTTACAGGAAAATGCCTCCGAGATAGCAAAAACCGAGAGAGGTTATTGTAGATGGGCACAAAAAAAATCCCATAGGCTCTGATGAGAAGTTTTTAAGCCTCACAGTGTCCAAGTAACATCATGTTGAAGTTTGCAGCCATTTTGCAGTTCGGGCTCAGAGAGATTCGACGCGTTTGGGTGTGAAAGAGGACCGTGCCTAACATAAACCTACCCACTCAGACACGTTGGAACAGTTAGTTTGGTCACACAAGTTGTAGAACGAAAGTTGCACGACTTTGCAACTTTGCACTACTTGCATTTGAAAACTTTTTCCCCAAGAGAAATCTCACTGCCACAGGAAAACACCTTTGAGATAGAAAAAACCAAGAGAGGTTATTGTAGAGGGGCACAACATGATCCCATAAGATATGATGAGAAGTTTCTAAGCCTCATGGTATCTGAGTAACGTCATGCTGAAGTTTGCAGTCATTTTGCACTTTAGACTCTTAAGGGATTTAGCCAGTTGAACGTAGCTCGAACGGATTCAATGCATTTGGATGCAAAAGAGGACCATTCCTAGCATAAACCTACCCACTCAGATGCTTTGGAATAGTTAATTTGGTCACACGAGTTGCAGAACAAAAATTGCACCACTTTGCAACTTTGTACTACTTGCATTTGACAACTTTTTCCCCAAGAGAAATCTCATCGCCACAGGAAAATGCCTCTGAAATAGCAAAAACTGAGAGAGGTTATTATAGAGGGATACAACACAATTCCATAGGCTCTAATGAGAAGTTTTTATGCCTCACGGTGTCTGAGTAACACCATGTTGAAGTTTGTAGCCATTTTGCACTTTGAGGCTCTTAAGGGATTCAACCGATTGAACGTAGCTCGAAGGGATTCGACATGTTTGGGTGTGAAATAGGACCATGCCTAGCATAAACCTACCCACTCAGACGTGTTGGAATAGTTAGTCTGGTCACACGAGTTGCATAACGAAAGTTGCAGCACTTTGCAACTTTGCACTACGAGGAATCTCGCCGCCACAGGAAAACGCCTCCGAGATAGTGAAAACTAAGAGAGTTAATTGTAGAGGGGCACAACACGATCCCATAGGCTCTAATGAGAAGTTTCTAAGCCTCACGGTGTCCAAGTAACGTCATGCTGAAGTTTGCAGCCATTTTGCACTTTAGACTCTTAAGGGATTCAACCAGTTGAACGTAGCTCAGAGGGATTCAGGGCGTTTGGGTGTGAAAGAGGACCATGCCTAGTGTAAACTTACCCACTCAGACGCGTTAGAACAGTTAGTTTGGTCACACGAGTTGCAAAACGAAAGTTGTACCACTTTGCAACTTTGCACTACTTGCATTTGATAACTTTTTCCCCAAGAAAAATCTCGCTGCCATAGGAAAACACCTCTAAGATAGCGAAAATTGAGAGAGGTTAATGTAGAGGGGAACAACATGATCCCATAGGCTTTGATGAGAAGTTTCTAATCCTCATGGTGTGCGAGTAATGTCATGCTGAAGTTTGCAGTCATTTTGCACTTCAGACTCTTAAGGGATTCAGCAGACCAGGAGGCTCAAAATCAATCAATTTGACAACTTGCCTTCAAGAGGCATCTAACAAGATTAAAATGGTCTTTTGAAGCAATTCAAACAATATTGCAAGTTAGACAACAATTAGAAGCACCATTTCTCAATTTCACCCATGAATCCTAGTAGTAGTGCAAACTTAGTTTTTGGCATTTTACTCAAATACTCTTCAAGACACCTGACAAACATATGATGGTTTCAAACACCCATTTTAGAGTTATAACACATATCCCAAAGTCAAAAATAAGTCTTTTGGACCAACCTCCTGAAATCACCCCTTCTACGTTGACCTAATTAGCTGATTAGGCCTAAATTACAAAGCAACATATCTTTAAACTTCTCACAGGCCCTTGAAACCTTGGGGGGCAGCATTTCCTATACCCTCAAACCTTTGAAACCACAATTTGTTCCCAGGGTTAACCCTTCCAACATAGCAAACCACAAAACCCTCAATTTCATGCCAAACCAAGAGGGTTTATTCAAAATCCCAATTGCACAACCTCCCAGACCATGACACCAACTCAAATATGTGTATTCTAACCCCTATTTGCTCAAAAGTTGAAAAAAAAACCATACTCTCATTAATTTTCACAAACCCTAGGCTAAGGATTCCATTTTCTTGTCTTCAAAGTTGTTTAAACTATATGATGTAGACCTGGGAGGCTTAACTCAATCAATCTAACAATCTTCCTTTAAGAGGCATCTAACAAGATTAATATGGCCTATTTGAACAATCTAAATCACTCTCAAAGTTTGACAAACAACAAAAGTTAGATTTCCCACTTTCACCCCTTGAACCCTTGTAGTAGTGCAAACCTAGTTTTTGACTTCTAACTCCAATATCCTCCAAAACACTTGGAAAACAAAAGATGGATGAAGATACCAATTTCAAGGCTATAAAACATATTTGAGCCCCAACATCAACTCCTTTAGACCAACATGGAGACCCAACACCCCTACCATGGAAAAACCTAGTGAAATAGGCCTCTTTTTCAAAGAGAGTGCCCTTCAAAATTCTCCAAACCCTCTGAAACCTTGGGGCAGTAGTTAAAATGCTCAAAAACCTCCAAATCCACCATCATATTTCTCTGGTATCGACAAACTCAAGCCAAACTTGAAAACCCTTATTTTATGCACATTTCTTAAGGGTTTATTGGATATGATGCTTCCACAACCTCCCAGACCTTAAAACCACCTTGAACACAGTCCAATAACCTTGCACATGCTCAAAAGTTCAAAAAACAAGGCCTTCCATACATATTTTATCAAAACCTAAGCAAAAACCCCTCATTTACATGCATTCTCTTCACAAAACAGGGTATACTAGTTGTTCATAAGAAAATTCTTAAAGGAGGCTTCCAATCCTTTATTAAACTTTCAAACTAGATAGAAATCAATGTTAACACATATCCCTACATAGAAAGAAAGATTACATAGCTTACATTAGCCTGTACGGCCTGCACAAATCTGCAAAATAAGGGAAAACACAAAAAATTGAAAGAAAACTCAGAATTTCTTATTGTCAAGACCTTAAATCCCGTACCAAAAACCTTACAAATAATGTCTTCATGACTTTTTAAAGGCCTCTCCATCTCAACAACCAACCAAGTACCTTTTCAATTGATTTGTGAATCCTTAATGACCGTTGGAATTCATAAACCCACCTTTTACACAATTTAATGCCTTTACAAACATAGTGAAGTATTTTCACATTATGACCTCCTAAAACCTTCTCAAAGGCTTGCAAATAGCCTTGTTACATTAGAAAAACATTATTCTTTCACATATACATGTAAATTCAAAAACTTTCCTTCCAAAGGCTACAAACAATTCCAAGTGCAAGATCACAATTTTCACTTCTTAACACCTAAACTCAAAACCTCACCTTAAAACCTACCTAGGGGTCTTAATTGACCTTATTCACAACAAATAACCTCAAAAAAACTTTATTCCTTGCTAATAATTTCAATGCTCAATAAGTAGTGCTCCAATTGTAGGCATAAGGTGGAGGTGCTCCTACACCACTATATAATTTAACCATTATTCATTAAATTTTTGAAAAGTTTAAACATGCACAAGACAAACAAATTATTTTTATTCTCAACTTCTATATATGAAATTATCCAATAATCAAGTGTATGTCCATATACAAAAATGGCATCAATGCCAACTCAAACAAAGTTTTACAAAGTGTGGCATATGCCATCTCGATATCTATTCATAATATACATGCCAAAATGTCTATCTCATCCTAAACTACTGGTGGATCATCAAAATGGAGCCTATTTGAAGCACTCTTTGGCTATGAAGGTAACTACACAAGAAAAATTCAAACCAAAATTGAGATTAGTTATATTATATAATTTAAAATTGAGTAATTAACATCAAAATCAATATACATTGAATTATAATTGAACTCTAAAATTGAAATCTTGATTACCTTGTATATATACGTCTCTTCAAACCGTCATGATTCCTAGAATATGCCCCTCTCAAAGAACCAATCATACCAAATTTTGCAATGTCAATCTATATAGGTGAACACAAAAACATCAAATTGATACAAGTTAGCATACAATTGTCCATAATAGGAACATATTTACCAAACAAAAATAAAATAAACACATACCTCTTTAGGCATCTCTTTTTCTTTATCTCCTTTAGTTGTTTTGACACCTCCTCCCTGAGGTGTTTCAACTCCTACTCCTTCAAGTGTTCCAACACCTACTCCTACAAGAGGAAAATAAGATAAACATATAAGTTAATATATAATTTCGTTAATGACAATTCAAATGACAATCAAGTATAAAATGCATGAATTCAGGCCTAAAAGGCATGGGTTGAAGTAGTAGATTGAAGAATTTGTTTTGAAGAAGGCTAGAACCAGTTGGTTTAGTGAGATCTGGTGGGGTTTGATGTGTTTGAAGGTTTTCAAGGACTGGGGATTTCATGTGTACGTTTGGGCATGAAGCCCTAGTTGAGAGAAGCACATTTTTTAATGGAAAATTGAGGTTTTAGAGTCTAAAAGTGGGTGAAGTTTGGGGACAGCATAATATTAAGGATTATTAAGCATGTGTAGACTTAAAAAAGGGTGTTTGAAGTGGTCATAAGGTCACAGGAGGCCTGGAGATGGGTCTTTCAATGTATTCTCCAAAATCCCACTGTACTGTAGGGGCAACTAGGCCAATTAGGCCTCTTTTCCAAAGAGACACCTTCCCAAACACCTACAATCAAGTCAAACATAATGGATAGTCATTAAATAGGTTACCAACCTTAAGATTTCACAATTTTTAGAGCTCCAACCTGATGCAGAGTGGTAGGGGAAGCAACACCTTTTTCCAATAGCTTCTCTCAAATGCACACATCAACTTTACTATTCCTTCCAACAAGAAACTTGATCACCCAACTCAACTCACACACCCAGACATGTTTGAAGGACTTGGGGATGCTATGTACACTCTCAACATGTCAAAATGAGACCAAATAACCTGACTTTACACTCAAAAACTCCCATTCTCTCATCACTCTTACACAAGCCCATGCAACTTTGCAACATTTCCAACTAGGATAGTCAAAATAAAAACTTATTAAAGGCATTAACTAGGAAATGAAATCAGGTTTTAGATTTCTAACAAGATCCCCTACATGTGCACAGGATCAAACTCCACAAACAGATGATTCAAAATATTGATTTTTCAAGCCACAAGAAGGCTTGATTTAGGCCTATGTATAGAAGCTTTGACTACCAAATCACACCCTTAAAGCATTTCACAAGTTCAAAAATTCTCCCCAAGACCCAATTCACACCTTACATCCATTCTATTTACTTAAAATACTCATAAATCAAAAGAAATGCTTACAAATGATCATTTTTTGGACTGTTTCAAGGTAAAACCAGACCTAGGGCATCACATAACTTTTTTAAACCTCCATGTTTCCTCCTAAAACAAATTGCATTGTGTAAAGGACCCCTAAATCCACTATTCCAATAAAAATTAGAATTTTCCTACGGTGGAATGGTGAATTATGAACATATTTGCGTACAAACCCTTGTTTTGTAGGATTGCAGACCCTCTAGCAGTAAAATGGATGTAACTTGCTCAATTCTTAATGAAATTAACTCAAATCACCACCAAAAGAAATAATACTATCCCCTCTATCAAACCATATGCATTATAGGGTCGTATAGTACTGCTATAGGCCGTACCAATCGAAAGAACAGTAAAAAATGTTGTAAAACTTGAAAAATAGAGTTTTCTTCTTATTAAAATGCTTCAAAACTTCAATCTCCTCCCTACCTCAACCCAATGGAGGATATTTAAACTTGTCTTCATAATTTCCAATGGCCCTCAACTTATTTTTGAAGGAGGGAACCGTTGGTTAGCATAATTACATCATTAATGTTGAAATTACATTAAATTGCATTATGGCAACTTTGCAATTTTGAAGCAACTTTCAATTCTAACACCTATGACTTCTAAAACCATTCTAATGGCTTAAAAATAGCCTTATTACATCCTTAATACCTCAATCTTTCATATTCAAGTACAAATGTAGGATTTTTCCTTCTCAAGGCTACATGACTACATTTAGTGCAAGATTACAATATTTCACATTTTGACTCCAAAACTCAAAAACTCAACCTAGAACCTATCCAATGGTCTTATTAGACATTATTGAAGATGAAAAACACTCAATAGACTCATTATAAACTATTCACCATCTATTTCCATCAAATGATCAAAAAGGGAGGATGAGGTGTAGGTGCTCCTACACCACAACCGCTCACCAAGCTACCAATCCACTAAACTATCACTCTGAAGCCACCAAACCTAGGTTTTCCAAGGATCATTATTGAAAATAACTCTTCCAACAATTAAGTCTCACATCCAACACCCAAAACATACCATATGATTTTTGTACATGCTCAAAAGACTCCCACAAATGACTGCCCCAAAGGATTTCATCCATTCACACTCTAAAATGATGCAGACCCAGGGGCTCAAACTCAACCAAATTGACAACCTACCTTCAAGAGGCATCTAACAAGATTAAAAGGCCTATTAGAGCAATTTCAACTATTACCCAAATTTAGACAACAATCAGAAACATATTTTCTCACTTTCACCCATGTAACCTTGTACTAGTGCAAATCTAGTTTTTGGCCTTTAACTCCAATATCTTCCAAAACACATGGAAAAAAAAGGAATCAGATACCCATTTCAAAGCTATAAAACATATGTAAATCCCAGCATTAACTCTTTTGGACCAAGATGGAGATCCAATACCCCTACCATGGAGAAAACTAGTGAAATATGCCTCTTTTTCAAAGAGAGTACCCTTTATCCTTCACCAACCCCTATAAAACCTTGGGGAAGAAATTAAAATGCCAAAAAAACACAAAATCCACAATTAGATTCCACTTGTACAGGAAAATCCACCCCAAACTCAAAAACCCTTGTTTTATGTACTATTGATGAGGGTTTATTGAATGTGATGCTTCCAGACCTCCTCAGACCTCAAAACCAACTTGAAAAAATTCCAACAGCCCTATACATGATTAATGATTCAAAATACATGACCTCCCATACAAATTCCACCAAACTCTAGACCAAAACCCCCATTTACATGCATTTTCTACACAAAACTCATAGGAATAGCAACCTCGGTCTACTTTATTCCTTTCTCACAACATGAATCAATCTCCCTAGCATCTAAACATCCTCCATAAGACCCAATACACTAGTTACAATGAGCACAGTCGGTGTAAGGGTCTTGAAGACATTATTAAGGCTAGAAAACCCCAAAACAAGGTATACCTGGCTGTTCACAAGAAAACAACTATGGAATGCTTCAAATTCTTTGTTAAACCTTCAGACCTGATGCAAAACACAAAAGATTCATGCCACTACATTTTTCATAAATAAATTACTCAATGCAATGACTATACGTTACCGTACAGGTCTGGAAAAAACAGGAAAAATTAGATATTTGTTGCTAATAGTGAGAATTAAATTGGATTTCTTCACAAAAACATGAAGCCAAGGTTACATGCCATCACTCCAATCATTTTGTATATCTACATTAATGCAATTTTTCAAACCCTTATACAATCAAACTTAAACGCTTGAAATAAAGCAATGATCAATAACATGACTTTACAAATTTAGTGTGCATACTACCAATCAATCCAGGGAACCATCTGGGTCTACTCTACTCTTTATCATGTCAAGTATTGCCTCGTGGTTAGAATCATGCACTTTCCACAAGTTCTTGTTCATAGGTCTGCCCTTATATTTGATCAAATGAATGTTGGAGGCAATGACAAGGTTTGAGTAGTGAAGAATCTTCTAATGTGTGTCGAATTCCTCAAACAACCAAACTGCGACATTCTTAATTGGGTACCTTCTAAGCCATGTTCAAGTAACAACCACCGAACCTGTAGGATATTCTATGCTTTCTCCATCTATAACTGGGGCCTCCAATTTCTTTTTAGCCTTGATACAATGACACAGGTAATAATTTGTACCTTCTTCATTGTCTTCATCTACAAGATTCACTGCATATACGTGCCCTGCATTGATATGTTCATCTTGTTAGATGTATTTAATGAACATCAAAATAAAACCTAAAAGTAAGATATATTACCTGGTTCTACAAGGTCTGATACATGATCAAATTCAATGGATGATTGCATCTCCATGATTTGTAGAGCCGTCGGGAGCTGATAAGTGTCAAGTGGGGTTATACTTCTTACAAACCATTCGTCAACCTACTCTATTGACTCACAATCATTCCATGCTCGAAGTGTACATGCAAAAAAAAAGCATGCCATATTCCATGTATGGATAGTCCATGTACCTGCATTGGAGCTTCTAAAAGAGTGTAGCTCGCTCGATCCTATTAGTGTACAACAATCCTCATATTTTGCAATGTTAGTATCATCTACTAAATGAAAAAATCTACGAACTAAAGAATTACCTTGACTACCTGGACCCATTGCATGATTGCACCACTCGACAATTGATCTTGCATCTGTCAACTTTACATTGTCTTTGTACTTTAACTCTTCTCATGCAAGGGCTCTTTTGATACATGCACCCGCTCCATAATGCTCCCCCTTTCCATGCCTGGCCTCTAAGAAGTTCCACTTATGTTGAACACCACTGATCCTATGCATCCTGGTTAACCTGTAGAACATTCTGGTGTTCTTGAATTGTGATGTATAGTTATCTGACCATATGATATGTTGACTGAATGATATTCCCCTACTAGCCAGATCAGCATAGAACATATGAAAGCAACCTTGCACAAACTCGGTAGAATGTGTGCGATCATCATTGATGTAAAAGTGATACTCCCTCAATACTTTCATGTTATCCTTTGTACTATCATTTGCATGAATTAATGCTATATGCACAAATATAGCAACCTGTGTGGAGTTGTAGTACTGTGATTGGACCTTGTTCTATGGTTGTAGTGTGTAGTTCTCCGCGAATTCAACAACTAAAATGATTTTATGAAGTGGAAATGTTTCCTTGCATAACTTGAACTGTGAGTCCAACCATTGAGCTCTATGTGTATGCCTTGCATACTCATAGACCACTTGATCACGGAAAATTCCCATAAACTGATATAATGGAATATTATCATTGACCAATTCACACTTCTTTGCTTCTTTCCCATCTTTTAGACTATAGGCCATTGTCTTGTATTTTCCAAATTTGACAATTTTGTCTCCAATTGTGTGTGTACTAGCCATGTGTTGGAAAATTGGAAAATGTTGCATGCCACCACAATGATGACATGTGCCACCCAAACATGACTTGTAAAAAATTTGACCATCCTCTCTTTCACATAAAAGGGAAGATAAGAATTTCCTTGAGGATTTGGGTGGCGGCCTTATGTTACATTCCTGCAAAACATTAACAATATGCACATCTACACATATACGTCGATAAACATCATAATGGTTAGAAAACTCAATATGTACTCTACAAAAAAAAGTAGTGTGTGTGTTATTTATTTTGACATAAAAAGGCTTTAGCATTTCAAAATACCTTTGACATATTTTAATTTCAGGAAACTTTTGTACAAAATCAGCGAAAAATTAGGTTTGAGTGGTATCCAAATAATGCTTTGGATGTGGCTCACGTATTTTACTACCAATTCTCCTTCTTACAACATCTCTTTGATTAGGAGAGGTCCTTGTGTTATCCTTCCAATAATCTACTATTAAAGATCTCAAGCCTTGAGCAATTCTTTTATCTTTTCATGGCACTCTACCCGAGAATGCCCATAACTCATTGCTATTTGGTTCCTCCAATCTTTCATGCCTTCCTTTGGCTCTCATTAGATATGATCTAATTATTTTCAAAGACTTACTAGTCTTTTTAAGGTTCATCTTGTTCCTTGTTTGACTACTTAACAATGTTGTTTTCATCACACGTCTTGTGGCACAACTATCCTTCGTGCATGAGGTAGAACCCACACTCTCATATGCACTCATCAAGTTCTTTACAATGGAATTTTCACTTGAGTCATTCGAAAATCTCAGCCCAAGAGCCTTCATGGTGGGCCTAAATTTAATCATTTCAACAAATAGTTGGCATCTTCCACCCTCACTTAGCTTCTCAAAAAAAAACTCCATATCCTCTGTGCAGCTCTTTGACATGTACGTTTTGACATCTTATCAGGAATCCATTTCAAAACATTGGAATCAATATCAATCAACAATATAGGTTTTCTATGCAAAACTCTAGGAGGAGTTCTCAAATGTAAATTTGTGTCAACATTAGGAATTTCAACAACGGGGATAAATCGCGTACCTTCAATCGGAGGTGCAATTGGTGACATACCTTGAGATTGACATGTAAATGATGTTGTACCTCCAGCTTGAGATGTCATTTTTGGAGTGACTTCAAATAGAGGCGTGTTTTCTGATGTACTTTCAAAATGCAATGTTGTTGATGGTGTGTCTTCAAATGTACATGTGATTTATGATGTACTTGGAAGACCACATGTTGTTGTTGGTGTGTCTTCAACTGGAGATGTCCATTGAACTTCACCTATGGTTGATGATGTGCCTCCAACTTGGGGATCCATTTCTTTCCTTTCACAAAGTTTGTCCATTCGTGCCCTTTGTTTTTCCAATTGTACATCTCTCTTAGATTGCACAGGAATTTCTGGTTGTATGGGTTGCAATTCTTTTGCTTCATGAGCTGCAATTTTTTATTCTCTTCTCCTTGCATTTTTTACTACACATTCTTCTGGTGTTAGAGGCTTTGTTCATTTCCTCAGCATGACGTTGAATGCTACATATTCACAATCACACATAGAACAAAAGTAAGTAATGCATTTTATGAAACATATTGATAATGTTGATTACATTGCATTTTATTGAACACACCAAAGCATTTTATGAAAGATGGCAGGGAGTTGTTTGGAATTATCAAACATGTCTATATGCTACAAAAATTTTCATACATAAATCTACCAACGAAGAACGGTAAATGGTATGAATGAATGGAAACTTGCATTAAACCAACTATGTCTTGAGTCACTTGAAATTATCTAAGCACATGATGAAGGTGAATTCTTTATGGCACAAAAAAATTAAAATAGAAACTTGCACATTAACATTAATGAAAGCTCTTAGGTTTTCCAAATTAGTTGAAAATAAAAATTTTCCCACAACCATCAGTAATAATGAATTTAATGTTCAATTCTATGTGTAACAATGAAGATTAATAAAATCATCAAATGAATGGTCTATAAATTGTCAAAACAAAACATTCGTTTATCTAAGCATGCTAGAAATGGACTACTATAAGCAATGCAAATAGAATTCATAAGCAAATTTGTGTTAAGTTGATGTTGTTTATATAAGTTTAAACATGAATTCATCTAAATTATGTCATGGTTTTCATTTTTTTCTTCAAATTCATAAAAATTAAACATTTTTATGCAATTCTCATCTAATTCAATGTTGAATTCTATGTCCAATTGTTATGATTAGTAAAATCATTAAAGGAATTTAGATTATTGTCAAAAATAAACAAACATACTAAATATAAACATTTCAATATTACCAAAAATGAATATATTACCTGAGATAATGTAAAATGATGTAGAAACTTCAAAATGTCTTCATCTACTTTGTGTGAATGGAAATTGGTGGCAAAAAGGTGATGGATCAAGCATAGATTAGTACAAAAAGGAGTCAACTGCATAAAAAAGGTGTTTCTTTGTCAGATTAAGAGCTGAAACAGACAAAAGTAGAAGCATGTGGGCCAAAATCATGGGGTGAACTCCTATTTTACCGTTTCAAGGTAAAAACACATTTGGCGCTCGCCAAATTTGGAGAGCACCAAATTTGGCAAGCACCAAATATGGTGCTTTGAAATGCTTTCACAATATCAATATGAAGGGAGTGAGACTTGAGATAGAGAGAGAGGGGATATGAGTGAGAGAGATTAGTCCTATTAGCATGGTAGGGACTAAGACCTGAGAGCGATAGACTTGAGAGGGATAGAGAGTTATCCAGTTAAGGTGGGGGGAAAGACCTCACAATGGGATAGCGGTTGGAGTGAAATAGATTTGTCTACCCTCTACCCATAAAATATAAATGTAAACCCTAAACCCTCAAATCTCTCTCTCTCAACCCTCTACCCTCTACCCTCTACCCTAAAACCCTTAAACCCTAAACCTTAAACCCTCTACCCTCAACCCTTAAGTCGTAAATCGTAAACCCTAAAACCCTAAAACCATCAACCCCCTTCTCTCTCTCTCTCAACCCTACACCCTCTACCCTTAAACCATAAACCCTAAACCCTAAAACCCTAAACCATCAACCTCCTCTCTCTCAACCCTCTACCTCTAC